>JAOYSI010062737.1:0-23574 GCA_025775065.1 Hiodon alosoides | reverse complement strand
TATATAAAACACACTCACACACACAGATATTGGTACATCAAGACAGAGAAAAAAACAACTCCCGGTTTTCTTTTCAAACATTAAGCAAATCTATTCAATTTAATTTGGAACTGTACTCCCTTGTTTATTATTTCAAAAATTTGTATTTAGTTTTACATTATATGCAATAACAATGAAAACTTATTGAAATTGAATTGTATTTTATTTTGCTCAGTCAGTCTTAAACACTTAAACCTAATAAAAATTTGAATTCATCATTAAATCCTTAAATAATACGGCACTATGTCAAAATTCATTGACTAAGAGTATGTCATAAAGTGGACTACAAAAAGTAGAAAAACTGATTATAAGTTAATGTGCAACCTGATAAACAAAGGCACAATAGGAGATTCTATGAAAAACAGAAAACAATAGAAAACGTATGTTTAAAAGTACGTTAAATCTGGTAATAAAAGATAAATACTGATACCATAAAGGGAAATTAGTGAAGGTCAAAACTGGAATGTATCTTAAATTTTCAAATGTAGCTTCTACAGTACATTTAATTTGGAAAATCAGATTATCTACAGGTTTGTCTAGTTATATACTGTTTAAACCAGGTAGCTCGATTAAATCTTATTATAATCTTAATAGCTAGATACAACGAACAGCTTGGTTCAATGAATAGACTGGTTCAATGAATAAACTGGTTCAATAATTGATAAACAGTTATTACATAATGATATTTACTTAATCCTAAACAACGTAATGTAAAGTTTCGGTTTGATTTGCAGCACTATTGTATAAAAGGAGTAGATTTATATAAGATATCCTATAAGATCTATAAGATTAAACTGCATTGCTCCCAAAAGTCCTGAAACCAGTTAGCTATTTTATCGTTAGCATATAGTTGTCCTGTTAATTAAAAGTACCATACATAGTAAATATTTCATATATCAAGGATTTAAATACCAAATGGGTCATCTGCGAAGGCTAACAAGCAGCATAGTGTTGCACGGCGATGTTACCTTATTTCCTAGTTTAAACACTTTTAACATGCCACGTTCAGCCTGATTTTATTGTTTAAAAAACCAAAGCTTCTTTGATTCGGAGTCCTGTCGTTCGAGCCTACCCAAAACACTATATGTGCATATTTAAATTATTTACTTTTGAATATAAAATATACGCGTACATGAAAATATCCAAGTTAAATGCTTAGAATGTTCATCTAGAATACCCAAGCGATCGTTCCCGTACAGATGATACCTGTGCCTCGGGATCGTCCTTTACGGTACTGTGACAGAGGGTCGTTTGCAGTGTACCACAGTTAATAGTGCTACGCATCAACGAGTGGAAGTCATTTCTTTTTAATGTATCCCACCAATATGTGCCACACTCAACAGCGATCGTCTAAATAATAAAACATCTATTACTGCTATAAAAGTTTACCTTTTCTCTTTGACCTCCTCCTCCTTCGCCTTTTGAACTTGCATTTCAGCTGGCTGCTCGGAGTTCCCGAAGCGCGGGGGTTGTTTCCAAGTACCGATGCCATCGAGATAACACCGGGACCGCGTCAGAATTTGGGTAAAGTATTGATTGTTATTTGCTAAGTTGTTTCTCTTCACTTTGTAATCTAATACAGTCCTCGGAGTCGTTGTAGAAATATTCGTTGTCTTTATCCCTCTAGAACTCTTAAAGGCTGTACCGCTCGCAGTTCAAGCTCTGCCTGAACAATTACCTCTCAAACTCCAGCCAGCGTCCCTCTCGGAGAGTGTATATTAGCAGCACAGCATGAGAGCTCTTACTGAAGCCATGCAGGGCTGTGTGCAATCCAGTTCCAGCACCTCTGCTTTTTTGGCACCAGCCACTTTGAATCCAATCATGCAGGAAGCCTATCTATTTGCTGCTGCAAATTCTAATTAGACCCAATCATGACTGTCTCCAGGCTGTGACATCACCACCACTACCACCAACCCCAGCACCCGCCTCCCCGACAGCTTGCAAACTCAGCTCCCATTTGGGCAGAGTGATGTCTAACCTCAGAAAGGAAAGAGGGAATGAAATCCGGTCCTGGACAAAAACTGTGTTTCTTGTTGTGTTTATAGTGTTATGGATGCGCAATTCGTTATTTTATGACGTTTTTTTTTTTACTTTTACCTTATTATTTATCTATTATTTTTTTTATTGTTAAAAGGTCTAAAAACATTGTAGTCGCTTGGGAATTTCACGAAACTTGTTGGAGAGTTTAAAAAGTAAGTATAGGAACAGCAGCAACAACAACAATAATACATATAATACTGCAGTAATAAAATAATAAAACAATGATAAGGATCATCCATATTAAGGTATTTCATAGATATAGTATGACAAAATAATTCATTCAAATGTATCAACATGAAAGTTATGCTATGGAATGCCACTATCCGTTCTTCGAATAGAATGATCTGTAATGTAGCGACAATGCATTACCACATATCCTATAATGTGCCGTTTAGACTCGTTCAAAAAGCAATAATATTTTTTCCTACTTGCTTGCAACTTGCTTTTTTGCTATCCAGACTCCCTCTGGAATGGGTCAGGTGCAGAGTAAATGAGCTATAATTCCATACTCATTTGAAAATTTATGAATATTAATTTAAATTTTTATTACTGTTTTATTACTAATTATTGTTAAACATGATGATTTAGTTTGAATAATCAATGTTTTATCTGAAAATGTAAACATAGATTATTTTATTTTATAATATATATTATTTTACCAAATAGACTCCAGACATGCAGAAAAAACAAGCACTATTGCAAAATTGATTGAAATAAAATGTATTTTCTTGGGTATGGACTGAAGGAGATCAGCTGGACATTGATCTCACTACTTATGCAGAATGTTTCAACTTCAACATACCTAGGTGAATTAAATTGTATTAACAGCACGTTGCAATTTTTACTTTGTCAAACTGCATAGCGCTGTCCATGGTGCTGAATTGTCCAAGATCACATGTCAAACCTTAAAACAGATCTGCAACATAAAATACAAGCTGTGCAGACTTACATTGGAGGTGGACAAAAAGCAGAAGACGGGATTAGTAATGCTACTTTTTAAATGCATTTATTAGGGATATTGAAATATAGAATGGGTGTGTGTGTGTGTGTGTGCGTGTGTATTTTAAATTGGTAAACATTGAAGGTTCTGATGAACGCTGAATTTTTCCATGGATCGGCTCTTTCTGCGTATGTGGTATTCATTATTAATTTCTTTACGGGCAGCATGAGGGTTGCCTTCAAGCCAGCTTTAGGATGAGTCCAGCATATATCTTAATTGATGATAATACAAAAATCTATGTTTATGTAACTTTTCAAAATGCCCGGGTATTGACAGTACAATACTAATCATCGCCCAGAACTGGTTACGCAACAAGGCTCTACTTTTCAGTTTCAGAAGGGCTTTTCAGGACGTTGTTTATTATTAAAAGTGATTCATAAATTGATTAATCCTCTTCGGCCAAGAAAAGGAATCCAGTAAAAAAAATAATTGAGAGCCCTACAGATGACATTGCTCAATCAGAGTTAATTGATTCAGGTGATTCAGCAGGAGGGCAATCTTTCATTATGGGCAAAGCATTTTAAAGACGGATCAATGACCTTTGGGGATAGTCTCACCAGGACAAATGGCTGCATTTATAGGTCACAAAAAACTTTTTTTTTTGTTGCAACCAACATGACATTAAAATGAAATTGTCATCAATATATATGTACGCAGATGTCGTTGATGTAAAGTCCTTAAATGTAATATAAACTATATAGAACAATTTTCAGGTAGGTTCATTCACATTTTGAATTATATCCATCTATTGCCCACAGTGTTTTGGCAATATTTATTTATTTGTTTACTTTATTTATTTATTCAAATTAAATGTAGTTTGAGTGTCTGGCTTGATGTTTATTTCTCTTTTAGAGTAAAAGAACAGCTGAGGCAAAGTTTAGAATGTGAGAGAAACAAGTAAAACTAATTAAGTAAAATAAAAACGTAATTACACAATTTTACATGCATTCACATGAATTGCCATTTTAGGGACAATGTTAAGTCTACAACACATGCTTACCTACAGAAAACCGCTTCACTTTTTTGATTACCCTCAGATACTTATCCTTTGCAACTGAATGAAAAGCCCATTAATTCAGTAATTATTCTTTCATTCAATGCATTTTGCTATCACTACAACAATAATGTGAAAATAGCTCTTTTTGTTCTCAAGATGTAGCTTATTCGACCTAATTTTGGTTCTAAAACAGATGCCCTTGAACTCCACATGGAAATCAATGACACTCTGGAGAACAAAAACATACAGTGTATTATGCCACATTTTTCGTTATGTGGCTCTAATTTTGTCTTTTAAATAAATGCAAGATATGTTTGACCTAATTTTGGCTTAAAACATATGTCCTAGAACTCCACAATGAAATGAAAGCCTAAGTAAATAACATTAAATACCCAAAGAAATAACTAAAGAAATAAAGGCATGTGCAAATATACAGTATATAAACATTGATTGACTTGTGGTGTAAGACTGAATTATTATGCAAACATTACTTAAAGCCTTTAAAAAGCCTTTATTTATTGTACCTCCATTATTCTAGACTGCTATTTTATATCTTTCATGACAGATACATTGAATATAATGATTTGATCATTTTTATTTAATCTCTGGGTCTGGAGGGCTATTTATTTAACATGATGTCTGAGGTAAAGTAATAGGGAATGTGTATTTGCATTGTATGAAAAGCAGTACAGGCTGATGTTGACTGTGAGGCCACAATCTTTTTCCTTTTTCCTCAAAAGCTTTCAAACCTAAATTACTATAATATTAAATATCCGTCTCTCTGCATATTGAGCATTTTATTTAAGTCTATTTACTTTTATACACATTTCTTTTAACCATAATCTCTATTGTATTTTAAATAGCTTTAGTGGTTTTTGTTTTGTTTGTTTTTTTGGTATAGGCCTGGGCCTAGAGCGATATGGAACAGCCTTCTTGTAGTTATAGTTCCTGATCAGGGAGTCAACTTTCTTTAGCTGAATTTCACTGTCTTATTTTCGCTGATTTAAAAAGTATTAAATCCTTGAGTTACCATTTAAAGGACTCAATAGGTATGACCATATTATTTAATAAAAATGGCATTTTCAGAAACATCACTACAATATAGTCAACAGGGGGGAAAACAAATGGAAACCAGTCTCTGCAATCTTTGCCATTGGACCCTCCCACACATTTGCACTTACTCATGAGGGGCCTGGGCCTCATTTAAATTGTGAAGACCACCTCAGCTCGTGCAGAAGCTGACAGCATGACAGCCGTAAGCAGTCATGTAAAACCATTGCACAACAGTGTTCTATTGTTCTTACCATTATAAAATTACAGAAACATTATAAATTTGCAATCTCGGCAACTCTTTATTGCATGTGATGATTTTGTTTCTGTTCTGGGCAGCCAGAAGCACTTTTCACCCAGGTCAGTAGTGGAACCAGGTCCACCTTATTTCTGGGAGGATATTGACTTTTAAGCTTTCTGGGAGGGATTAGGCTGATGTCTCCTTATCTACTGCTCTAGCTCAGCACATGGGGATTCCGCACCGTCTCAGATCTGCCTTCATCTCCCCACAGCAGACATTTCACTCCACCACCCGTAATCCTGCATGGGCTCTGCTCTTTTTTTTTTTTACCCTGCACATCCCCATGGTTATCTCCCACCCCTTCCCACCACTCTCAAAACCATTTGATTCAAATTTTTCATGTACAGCAATCGCTAAATTGAATATCCAAAGCCAAATTGAAAATCAAATGCACGTCTATCTGAAATACCTCTGGCATTATCAAGATTTTCCTTTTATAAACTCCAGTTTAATTAACGTTTAATGTAAATATATTCTAAGCATAAAATTTGTATTGTTCAATGAGAAAAAAGGTATTAAATTCTAACCACACACATAAAAGAAAATAATATCCTAGAGAACTCTTTAGCAGGTTCTATCTAGTGAGTCTACTGCCAATACATTTTTGGTTGATTTAAGACGACCCAAACAGGAAATGTTTGTGTATGTTTATTATGACAGAGATTCAGATTTGTGAACCTTTAAACAAGTTTCACAATTACTTGACATAATTTTCTTCTGTTTGGTGCAGCACACTGCTGTTGATGGAATTCATAGTGCATGCCTAATGGGTCTGAAATGATATAATTCAGTTTTGAATTTTCTTAGCATCATACTTGGAGTCATTAATCACAAGGCTTTTGAAAAAATAGATGTCTGGTTCACAATTTTCTTCCATGACCCCACCATTTGGAAGTTAAAGATAAAGACATTAGTGACAGCGCTGAAACAACATCCCAATGGCATGAATTGAAACGTATTGTCATAAGTATAAAACAGTTGAAACCTTGCACCCGCAAGGTTCATGGCATTGTGAAGTCAGCTATGTGGTCACATGATGGAGGTGACCTTAATTATGAACGGGCATCTACCTGAAGCTCAGGGTGAACATGGTTTGCAAAAGATTTTTGGGTTCAAGATGAGCTGAGCCCTACACACAAGATTTGTTATATTTTTTTTTAAAGAACTGCAAGAATGTCACTGTATCTGCTCAAGGGCTATGCTCAAGCAGGACTGCTCTGCTTTCTGCTTTTCAAAGAGTAAACACAAAGGCAAAAACTGCAGCAAAATTAACGAGTCTGGTATATTCCTCTTCCTATGGGCTTTTTCACACCTGCCGGGTGGCCTCCTTCCAGACACCAGCACTTCTGGTACTCTAGGACCTAAAAAAAAAAAAATGTAAGAGTGAGCTTTTTCCCTTATTTTTTGTAACTGCAAACCAACTGAACATAGCCTCCATTACTTTTTAATTAATTAACTTTTCTCTCACTTCTCTCCTCTGTAATGGATTCAAATAACCTGGCATACCTTTACAAGTCTGTGAGGTATTTTTCCTGGTTTTGTCTCCATCATCACTGTGACCCCTCCTGGCACAGTGCTAGGCAGGGATGGAGAATGCGAGCATACTGACCAGGGCAACAGCAATGGACAAGCTGTAGCCAAAACCCTTTGCATTTATATTTTTTTCTATGAAGGCTTACACGCCAACCCCCTCTTCTCCCTCCATATTATGGGCCTAGTATTCCAGTACCATGTCTAGCAACTGAGAAAAAGCCTGGACAATATGGTGGTACACCTGCTATGCTTGCGTAGAACCGAGTCGAGTGTAACTGAACCTTTGGACTGGGAGAAGAAGGACTGGGTAGGCATCCTGTCCTTCTTTCCTCCTGGCTAGGTACAGCGAGCCTATCAGAACCTCAACCTTGAGGTTGCCGCCAGTTGGACTGGTTAAAGGAGATCCTCTCGCGCATTGGGTTAACACAAACAGCTTCCACAACTTGCAGTACCAGCCTGGCACTGGTCAGGCCCCCCTCCGACCCCGGGACCCTGTATTCTGCTCCTACTGCTACTACTAGTGCCCCACCTACTAACACCCCTGATGAGCCATCAGCCAAGTTTGTAGGACGTTCAGTTCCAGATTGCCTGGGAGCTCACACAGATGCTTGCTACAGTGGGTCTCCCAAGGAGACAGTCACAGACCACTAAAAGCTGTTCATGCTGTAGCCAATGGCAGACCATTGACAACAGCTCTGCATCAAACAGCTCCACACCACTGTTTAACATCCTCAGTCCTGACTGGTAGAGATATTGAACTAAACCCTCAAATCAATGCTTCGAAGATATCATTTTTGTTATCTGCAAAGTGCCCCAAGCCTCCATGGGTAACTCAATGTTCAAGCTTCTCTATGATCACCACCCAAGGGGGCTCCTGGACATAGACAAAGAAGCCTGAGAGGAGTAACTGTCCCAACACAGGACCCTCATTGAGCATGTCCTGGACATAAAAAAAACATATTTCCCACCAGTTTTTGTGCATTGACTTACCCTTATCAATTTGGGGATATGATACTGTCAACCAGAAGTGCTGTGATTGGATCTAGTTAGATAAACACACACTGTGTGACCTGTGAATCTCGTGATTTTCTATTGCCCAAATTAATGTTAAAATAATAGATGATGAAAATGTTCCATTTTTAAAAATAGTTAATATGATTAGGTAATCATTATTAGCTTGCTAAACCACACTTATCGAACACGTACAGTACGCAACTTTAACAGGTGGCTTGTCAGAATTAACATTGTTTACTAGATGTTTTCTTGTTGTATTTCAGTCTCTGGTCTATTGTACCATGGTTTAATAATATATAAAAGTAACTGAGAACTGCTGTTTAATTATTTTATGGTTAAATCATCTGGAAAATAACAAAATCGTATTGGTCAGTACTAGGTTAGATCACCAGCTAACTTTGTTTTTAGACATATGAGATTGGTAGCTAGCTAGCTGGCCGTATCTTGCATCATACGTTTTGCATCATATATCATATCTTGTTTCCAAAAACATTTTACTTTAATTTCCATAAAGATTCTCAGTCAGAACTCAATAGGGCTTCAGTCTGTGACATTCAGAACACACATGTCCTTTCTGAATGTAAGCAATGTCTACTGTCTTTTCTTTAAATGTGGCAAAATGTAGACTTAGTATCTGAACATCACTGATGTTAGTTTGTTCGTGGGTGGTTTAAATTCTTATTTTGTCTATGTTGTTATGTTGACTATGACCTGTCAGACACTGACACATACCCTATGTCCCGAGTTGACGAGCTCATTAAGCAGCTCGGAGTGGCTACATAACTACCTAAGACTTGATTATAGGCTATTGGCAATTGCCTTTCATGCTCTTGGCTTGAGAGAAAAAAAAGCCTTCTCAAGCCCAAATAGCCTGTTCCAATACTCTTTTGGCTCCATGGGGTCCTGGCTACCTTTCAAAGATCAATGGATGTTGTCTTGCAGCCAAATTGGGAGTTTGTTGCCGCCCGTTTACTTTTGAAAGGTGTCGTCTGCCACACATCCTTGTGTTCCAACGAGCACCAGGAGAAGGTGGGATAGATCCTATAGGACCTTCGGCAAGCCAGGCTGATGTTAACACCATTTGGCCCTAAATGAGGCCCAGTATCTGTGGTATCTCATTGGCAGGGGCCCCCTTGAAGTGCCAGAAGAATAAAGGTAACTGCTGTTAGTGGCCCTAGGCCTGAACTGAGAAACTGGTATGGGCTTTCCTTGGCTTAGCCAGCTATTACCAGTGTTTTGTTCCACACTTTGCCACTATAGCCTCTGTCCTCACATACCTGACCTGGAAGCACTAACCCAAGCCGTGTTCCGTGTTTTTAAAGCAGCCTTGTGTGAAACTGTCCAAAAGGCCCTGGACTTCACAATGCTGTTCTCTTCCTCAGCTGCAAGTTGCTGCCTTGGAACAGAAGTATGCATGGGGCTCCTATGGCTTGCGGCTGGGGGGAGGAGGGCATGGTGCTGTGGGAGGTTGGCCATACCAAGAAACGCAGCACCATGGAAAGCAACCCTTGCAAATATGCTTTACCAGGCAGCAGCACCATGGAGAACGGGATGTTAACTATCCACACCAGAATTCACAGATGAGAACAACCCACTGCAATCAATCTCAGCCTAAAAAGCTTTTATCTCAGTTGAAGAGGAAAATAAACGTGAAGCAAGCACAAAGACAGCACCTGTAGCAAATTATCGAGTCTGTTCTTCCTTTTTACAGTGAGTCCAGAAACCCGGAGGCAGCCCTCTCAGGAGGGCTATCTCTTCCTTTTGCAAAATAGTGAGCCCCTACCTTTTTGTTGTAAATGTGGTCTGACTGGATGCAACCTCTATTAGTTGCAACATTTTTTTGGTCTCAATCTTTTTGCTGATTAACTTTTTTTTCACCTTTCACCTCTGTGCCACCTCCAAATAAACTGCCCTCTCTTGCCCTTGCTTCCCTCTTTACCAGTCTGTATGGTGTTTGTCCTGATCTTGTACCCGCCGGCATAGCGACCCCTCCTGGCTCAGCACCACACTTTTATGTAAATTTAAAAAATCATATTTCCTTTTATATAGTCGTTTATACATAAAGCTACCATTAGGGGCCAATAAAGAATGTAAATGTTTGATGTATATAACACATAATTTTGTTTTGTGATTGGCAGATATGAATGTTTAGAATGAATAAATATGCTGCGATCCTTGGTATATTATTGATAGTTCATTGAAATTAAACAGGTTCCCTCAATGGGGCAATAGCTTTAGTGTCCTTGTGTCGTATAACATTATTAGCTTGGTAGTTTTCAACAAAGAGCCTATTGTCTGCTTTTTAGTGAGTTTCTTATCAGGGACAAGCAGGGATAGAGGAACTGAAGGAAAGACTGGGAAAAGGAGGAGAAAGAAATTAGTCCTGTGTTGTGCAAAACAAATTTTATTTTCGGGACATTAGAAGAGCTTGCCATCATACCATCACCTACTATTGTAAGTATCATTTCCTCATATTCACAAATCATGTTCAAAAGGGAGAAAACAGACACAGGAAAAAACTGAAAACACGAAAATCATAAAAGCAATCATAAAATATAATTCTTGGGAAATAATTGTATTCATATTTACTATATGTGGTGATCATAGCCAGACAACAAACACAGGACAAGGACACAGCTTGATAGTGGAGCCCACTTTTTAGCATCCCCTGGCTGCTGCCAAATGGATGGTGATTCAACATGCAGACATATTCAAACATTGACAAATTCTGCACTTTAATTCAAACCGCCGGCCAAATATTTCACACATTGCTACTCAACATGAATTACTTCAGCCACTGGTGTGCATGTGAGGGTTATCTTTTGGCTTGAAAATAAATTATTATTTTCAAACACAGACTGATAGTCTGGAATCTTAGTTTGATCATACCTGAATACATTTTTCTAAATATAAGCATTTGCAGGTGTCTAAACCCCCTTGGAGTATGTCAATTATGATCCTTGCAGGATCACAGAAACCACCAATAAAACACTTTCTTTTAATATTTATTCGGAAAGAGGTGCAAAAAGGGACAAGCCAAAGCTTGGGTCAAAACAGGTTCTCATTAAAAATGGTTCAATAACAAATCCAATTTTCCTCCATAAAATGGGTCAAAATACTCAAACTCCAAAAACACTCACAGACCTCTCAAAATTCGGCTCCAATGAGCTTTAAACCACCAACAACAATCCTGCAGCCTTTTATGATGTGGCTGATTGAACCATTGCCTCCGGCTGTACCAGTTATTCAGGTGAGGACTGTTGGAAAAAGGGGCGAAAACACAGATTCCCTGCCCACAGTTGTTCCACATAGGGTAAAAATGTACACCGGTAGCAAAAACAAACAATCAATCTGTCACCACTTGCCATCATTACTAGGCCATAACAATTCACTAAAAAAGGTTAAGGGCCTATTTATTTAAAAAAGGAATAAAGGAACTTGTAAGAGGAATTTCAGATTACCAAGTGGCGAGGATAGTCCATTTGTAGTAGCATGGCTGACATGTAATTTATCTAAAATTTATTAAATTAAACCTACTCCGGGTTGCATGTGGTTATAATCTGTGGGGATTTCTTTATATCCAATATTGCTAAACATGTTAAACATGTCAACCAAACTCTAACCTTGAATTTGAACTAATTACACATACATTTTCTTCACAGTTTATTATTCAGGTAAACTGGAATGCTATACCAGGGCACAAGAAAAGCAAAAAGATGATTGACTGTGTTAGGTTATTGAGTTCAACGAAGGTTTTATTTATATATTTTTTTAAATGAAGATTTACGAGCATAAGAGGAATTTGAAGTATAATTCCAGTAATTACATTTTATATTGATGAAAACAGTCATATTGTCGAGACAACAATCTTCTTTTTTGTTTTGAGTCTTATTTATATTGCAATAATGGTGCGTACAAAGAGTAAAGTAAACATTGTTTTAAAATCTAATCGCAATGACAACACATATCCATCTTACCTGCAGGAAAAAAAGGATAATTTGGAAGCGTGAAAAGAAGTGGATACAATGATGATTCATTAAAAATAAAAGATTCAACAATATTGAAATAAGAACTGTCAAATCTCCTAGTTCCAGGAACCACACAGTATGACATTTTCATACTAATGCTGATAGTATTACTATTTTTATATATAACGCATAAGGCATAATTTTGCATAGAATTTTATACTTGTCCACAAAAAAAAAAAAAAAAAAAAACACCTAACATATTTGTTTTATATATTGTTATTCATGTTTTCTTAGGAATATTTTTATTTGTTGGTCTAAGTGTCTTGCAAAAGTATACGGACCCTTGTCCCGCTTTCACATTCCACATGCTCCACGACTTTATTTAACGCCTCACATAATTAAATTGAATGACCTCTATTTTTATGGAGTATTGGTAGTACCCCATATTTTTGTGATGTAGTTTGTTTTTGGTTATTACTCTCTGATTAATGGAGCTGGGAGTGATGGTAAGTGGTTGGATTTGTCTTGGATCAAGTGCAGAGGTTTCATTAAAACACATTAATTCTGCACTTGACTGCAGAGGGTCAGCTATGTGTCAGAGATTTCGCATTTCCCCCATTTCTGTGTTATTCATAATTCGATATATTATTAGACTGCAAAAATGACATAACTGTCAAATTATTGCTATTTATGTAAAGCCATAAATACTAAAGTGCTCTTTAGTTACTGCAATTCTCTTACAACTGGGGACTTGACCGTGAGCAGAAATGTCTATCTAAAAACAACAAATCACTTTGCAGAGTATGAAAGAGAGACTTGTTTAAAATTAAGACTACACACAGTCTTCTCAATTATGAAAAAGTAGAAGGTGCATCATACTGCCAGACACTGCATATATAGGACGGTCTCTAAACACTAACTAAACACCATCATAAATTTCCCAAATACTCAACAAATCTCTCCAGTATGGAAGCCATTTATAAAAAAGATAATGTCTCAAGAATCTTGTATTTTGGCTTCAGATAAGACGTCATTTAAAAATTTTGGTCTTCATTTTAAGTGCTTCGTTTTGGGCAAACCCTACACACAACATGTCCATCAAGACATTGTCAAGCATAGGGATGGCATAATTCTGCCATGGGTGTGCATCTCATCAGCAGGGACTGGAAGGCTTGTTAGAATTAAAGGGACAATTGACAGAGCAAAGTGTGTGGTTGTAATTTTAATGTCCTTGAGTTACCCAGTCTTGAATCCTGTTGAGAGTCTAATCGATGGCAAGACTTAAAAGGTTCTGTCCTTAAGATATAATACAAATTTGCAAAGAGGAACTGGCACAAATTCCTCAAAGCTGGTGTACAAAGTTGGTGGGGACTTATAGAGTATTACAAATTCCACAGAGCAATGACCTGGGTCTGAATGCAATTAAGAGTTTTTGGTTTCTTCTTACCCAAAGTAGCATCCCAGTATTCAACACATTATTCAGTTTCAAAAAATGTATGTATGTTTTTTGTTTTTGTTTTTAATTTAAAAAACTGGCCCAAAAGGGTCTGGACACCTTTGCATGGCACTGTATGAAGTCATATCTCAAAAGTGGAATTTCAAAAGCCATTTTGTTTTCTCGTTTTTTTATACTTACATAAATATAAATTTGAGACTTTAAAGTGGCATTTTGATATGGGAATGTCTTAGCAATAAAGAGTTGTTTCCATAAAACTCTTATCAGTAATACAACTATGAATTAACAAACAGATGAGCATCATTTGAACAGATTGTTAAAGGCTCCAACTTTCTACTTTACCAAAATATGGATTAATAGCCTATTTTCCACCTCAACTGTAAGCCTCAGTGTGAACAGGAATCAGAAATCATACCTTAAGTAACATCCCAAATATGCTGTCTGATTCCCTTAAACATTTTTAGAACTTCCAGGAAGGGGGAGACAATAACAAAACATCACGGGCAGATTGCTTCGATGGATTTGCAGATTCTGTTGTTGGAAGCGTGATGAACAATTTCAATTCCGCTCACAGTGAACATATGTTAAGCTCTTGTTTTAAGTCCTAAGAATCTGGATATAAAACCTTGAAACTGCAGTATTATATTAATGAAGATTTTTATTAAGCTGGCAAAATTTGATCAATTTCTCTTTGAACTGTGTAAAACAAAATTTGGAAGCACAGAATAATCTAAATGTCACTGTATTCTGTAACATTAAGATTTTCCTTCATTGGAACTATGGGGCCTAGCCCAAACCATGAAAAACAGCAGCAGACCATTATTCCACCTCCACCAAACTTTACATTTGACATTATGCATTCAGGCAGGCAGCATTCTCCTAAACTCATATTAGTGACTGCCAGATGATGAAGCATGATTCATCACATAGAACATTCCACTTCTCCACTGAGCCCACAGGTGGCATGCTTTATACAACTCCAGTCAATGCTTGCCATTGCGGGTGGTGATCTTAGGCCTGTTCGTGGCTGCTCGGCCATGGAAACACATTTTATGACACTCCTGAATTCTGGTGTTGCTTCCAGAGGTAGTTTGGAACTCAATGAGTGCTGCAACCGAGGGCAGCTCCTAGGTGTTTCTACTTTACAAAATCACAGCACTAAAAGACAAACTGACTAGTTGAAAAGGTGGTACCATTTGATGCTGCCACGCCAATGTTAGTCTATGGAGGTTCCATTGCTGAATGCTCGTTTTTATTCACCTGTCATCAACGAGTGTGGATGAGATCCGAATCCACTCATTTTTGAAGGGGTAGCCAAATACTTTTTCGCTTTGTAGTAATAATTATTTATATTTTACTGTATTATTGTTCACAACCATTCTAGTTAAATTTAATTGTAAACTTTTAATTGTTACCGCTAAATGACAGCATGTATTTGCATACAATCTAGCTAAAGGTGTTAAAGCGGGCAACACGCTAATCACTTTTGTATTTAATAGTGTTTTATGTTTTATTTAAGTATCTTACAGTTGCACAGAATGATGTGTACAAGAAAATATTTATTTCTCTTAGGAGTCGCATTGTGAGACCTAAAATGTTTCAAAGGCGTACCCAAACTCAACACTAACACAGCTGCTCTGACATGAAACCGCCTTCGAGAATTGTAGAGAGACTGAAAACTAGGTAGCTTAGATGGGTTCTCTGTTGGCTTCAAGTCTGCTTTGTTCTGAAACACCTGCAGTTCCACTATCCCCTTCTGCATGCGCCTCATTATGGCCATGCTGATTACAAGATCCCATTGACTGCTAGTTGCCTTCCCTGCCTTCCCTATCTTGTATGAATAGCATGTAATCAATGTTTAATCCAATCAGAGGCCCTGCTGTCTGCTACTGATAAAATATCTCAGCACGGCCTTGTCAAGGCCAAAGCTTTTGGTGAAGTAACTACAAAAGCAAGGAAAAAACCAAATACAGGCCAACCACTGGTTTACTCTGCTTTAATTAACTGCCACGATAGTCCATCAAGAGACTCCTCCTTCTTGTGTCTATAATGATAAAATCAGATTGAATTTCTACAGATTCTTTCAAATTGTATATTATATGCTGTCATCAATACTTGGCAATTTAATTACAATAAAAACTATTGAGTATATACGTTGGTGATATTCAACAGAACATTTCTCACGAATCAGCCTTGATTTATTTTTTGAAATAGTATTTATAATACAGTACGATATATATATACATATGTATGTATGTCAGTGTGTAATATATCAAATTAACAATAATATATTGAATCGACAATACAGTATCTTAAATCTTGAATTATTGAATTAATTAAACGCATAAAAATTAATAAAAACATTAGTCTATGAAAAAAGAAGAAAAAAAAGAAGCTTTTTAAGCTTCCAAAAGAAGTCAGTAATGACTCTGCCACAAGCCACCCATTGAAACTAAAATCTGTGCTCTTTTTCTGTGATTATGTAATCAGGAACAATCAATGGTCTTGTGTTAAAAAAAACGTTTTGGTTTGGTTGTGTCTGAGGAGATTTCTCTCAAGACCGGGTGGCTAGATCTCTTTTTTCCCCAGCAGCTCTGCTCTCTGGCGCAGCGAACAGGAGCAGATCCCAAAGGTATAAGCCCAGCCAGAGAGATGACCGATAGGGGACACAAACATCCTGAGCATCAAGATTCTCTTATTTTCATATAATTAGATTTTCCCATGCTTACAGGTATTCCTCTACCATCTACTTTGCAAGTATTCTTACCTATCCCAGCAAAGGTTGTTCCTTAAAAACCGCATTTATTGAAATTTTCAGTGTCTTGGTCAGTCAGGTGGCCATATGAAAAGCTAAACCTCTTCTTAAAACAAAGAAACAGTTAAGGTTAAATTTAAACATATGTATATCACGCTATCCTTTTTATATTTTGATTGTTTGCTGTTTATGTTAAATAAATCTAATTAAACCAACAATTTGAAGTAGAGAACAATTGGAATTTTGACACGAGTGTCAGGAGTGGCACATTTTAAAAAATTGTTTTTAATTCAGTACACACATAGGGTTCATTAAATCCGATGTACCTTTACTGGATGGTGTGAAATCATTAAATCAAAAATGTGCCTCAGGGGTTAATTTTGGTGGCTCAAAGTGCCAGGGTCCTGGTTTTGAATCTGGCTTGGCTCACTTCTCTGTGTTTTTGTGGGTTACCGCTGGGTGCTGATCTTTGCAGTGGTTAAATATAGAACTGTATGGTTTGAATATTTCACCCATAAACATAACTGTTAAATATTACAATTGTGAAGTGCTTGAAGCTGAGAAATAGAAAGAGTGTATGTGTGATTTGGGTGAGGGTGAGGGGGGTATTTCCTATGATCAGCAGATGGTAGTTGGATTTAAGCAGATGGGGTTGGATTTAAATGGACACAACAGATGCATACAATTCTGTAAGTCATTCTTCTGTGTCCTGAGACGTGCGTAGTACCAGGGATTTGTGAAAGCCAAAAAAATATTTATATATGAAATGTCAGTGGTGAAGATTGTTGGGATTTACAATCACAAGGAAAATAAAAAAAGAACATCATCATAGCACCTCAAGTAATGATTTCCATTTCAAAGTACCACTGACTGAACCTTCTTAAGTTAGAAACCGTAAAAATTGTGAAACAAGAAAATAAAAAGACTAGAAAAGCAAACTTAAATCCGCTAAAGGTAAGCCTGATGCCTCTGATTCTCCAGTTGGGTCTTTCATCCCCCCAGAAGCTCTGCTAATCAGTTGTGTGTGAAGTTTCAGCTTTTGGTTTCAGAAAATCAAACAGACATGGCCAGCTGAGGGGAGACTTCCCTTTACACATGTGCAGAACTTACAAAGATTTTTCTAAAGGAACTTTCTTCTGATAATGTGAAGAGGGACAGCTCTCAAAGGGGAAAATGTGTTATTTGAACACAACGCTACTCAGGTGCTAATACAGGATACCCAGTGATAAAATATGTATGAAAGAAAAGAGAAAATCAAGCCTTTAAATGTGTTCTCTGAACTGAAATAATATGTGGGGTAGGATAAAAAGCATTATACCTTGCTATGAATTGAAAAGTTACATTTTTTGTCAGATTCTCCCACTGTATTGCATCAAACCCTCAAGGGATGGACAATATTACAGTTCCTATATATCCTGAGTAAATCTTTTGAAAGGGATAAAAATTAATTTAACTTCCAATCATATTTGATCAATTTTAGATAAAATACTTCAAAAGTACCAATCTCTCAATAAAGTGTGTGTGTGTGGGGGGATTTCAGGGGTGCTTAAACATTGCAGATTTAAAACTATTAAAAATGTATCGTTATCGTGGTGTCACCATTTGAAAAATTTGTGACCTAAGTTATTGAAGTTAACCTAACATGGCCTGAAATAAAAATGGATGTTCCTTAGACATCCTGGTGTGACAATGTCCCCTGTGGAGAGACGTCCAATAACTGCTCAAGAAGATAAAACTGTGCTCTATATTAAGATTGCCAATAAAAGAATAAACGGTAATAGCGTGCGCCAGAACGATGCCTCCAACATCAGTATGTTATACTCTTATTGTTGAGATCAAGTATATATGAATGTAAAGGTATCCATTTTATTGTTATTGTTGTTTTGTTGTTATGTTTCTCGTAAGGCAGTGAAAAAATATATGCATTTAAATATAAATTATTCAGTATGTATATAGACCAGTGCAATGATTTAATATCAGCTTTCCCCACTCTAAATCTTTTGCTTTTATCTTTCAAAAGAGATATTATATATATATATATTAGGGACTGCATATATACAACCTTAATCCAAAATAATGTAGATAATTATAATACAAATACATTATATAAAAACGCCATAAACCCTAGATCGGGCCACAATCCACAGAGACTTCTTTGATGAGAAAGAACTGGGTTAGCCTTTAGCCACAAATTGTCGCTTCACAGCTGTAGAAGGACTTGCACAGCAATGAGTTCAAACATACTCCTTTGGTATGCTTTGGGACTTTATCAGAAGTTTTGTGGACTAGAAGAGAATTGGACCCTAAGGAAGGTTCTTGAGTTTAATCATACACCCACTCTCTAGCCAACTCCATGAGAAGGCATCGACCATCTGTTTTACTGTAGTAGGTCACGTGAGAGGAAAATGACATTATAGGGAAATAAACTCTAGATTGTTATCATATAAAGCACATACCGCACTCTTATCTGAATAATTCAATGATGATGAACCAATTCTTGATAAAATCTCAAAGACTGCATGTAGTATTCAGAAGCTATAAAAAACTATAAAGGTCAGTAAACAGTAAAATACGTGGCTCGCTTGCTTCTGTCTGTCAAGGTAATCCCAGACAGCACTGATAATGTTGAGATCAGGGCTCTTTTTGGACGCCATACCATCTGTCACAGTTCTTCATTTAGAAATGTTTGGAAATCTAAAAATTGCTCTATTCTAGTGACACAATAATGCAGTAGACAAAAGAAAATTAACATCAAAGACTACATTTATGTAAAAACAGTTTTATAGATTTATCAAATGCTGTCAACAACTGTTTATTTTTTAATTTAGCAAAATTTTTGTTTTTTATTTGTTTTATTTTAGGTTTAGGCTTTTGGTGTTTTCTGGGCCTCTTGAGGTTCCATAATGAAGCCCCAGTAAGTTGATATGGGTGGCTGGGCCATATGACAGTCCAGGAGTAGATGATACTTAAATGAGCTGGAGAAAGCAGCTGGGGGTGTATGCTTTTCAGTGCCAGCTCCCTCCTTGTTTCCTTATTTTCTATAATTTTGGTTTAATTTAATATCTTTATAATATTTAGTTTTTTATTTGAGTGACATTTAGTTAAGAATTTTTTTGAGGGCAGACAATGTCCGCATGTGCTGTTATGTTTGGTGTTTCCGTTTGTTTGAATTTGTTTGAAGAACCACGGAAGAAACTTGCAGCAAGCTCAAGTAAGAATAAACAGGCTGATTTCATACGAAGTACCCTTGCTTTTATACTCACCATGTGAATGGGTTGAGTTTGTGCTGGAGTGCTGTCCTAGACCGAGTGCAGGAGGGCCGACTGGACCAGACAGTATGTAAGGGAAAATAGGCTGTCAACATTGCCACCGGGACAGGTGCAAGAGGATTCCAGAAAGGCCTCACGCATCCTCAGCACAGCCTTCTATTTTGTTGTTTTAGTTTTATTATTTGCCCTTTGTTCTGAGCGTGTTGGTGTAAAAACGGGCTGAGATACAGGGCCATATCTTTTTTCTCTTTTTCCATTATGGTCTTTGTGTGTCAGTGTGCCTATTATGTTTATTTGGTCCACCCTGATTAGCTCTGCCAGCTGTGGGTTGCTTGCGGTTGGTAGGCTGGATGAAAAACTGTTTTTTTTTGGTCCAGTTTCACTAAACATGTGGGCTTCATGCATGTTAACAACAATACTTACAAAGTTTTACTAATGTGGGTTATCAGCTATAGTAAGTAAGCCAGGGGTCCTCAGCCAGTCAATATAGTGTAGAACGGCCTGTGGGGAGTGATGTAAGGGAGTGTCATTTTTTGTGAGGGAGAAACTAAAGTTGTTATCCCTTTACCCTCTGTATGGTGTTTAGTGGTGTTGGCCTGTCGATTTTGTTACTGTGACATATTAAAAGTTATTTTTGCTAACACCTATCAGAACTTATTATTCTCAACAACTGGTTATAACAGGTTATAACAATAGTTGGAGGATTAATAATAGTTGAAATCCAAACAAATAGACGATATGTCTGTGAATATTTATATGAAATATAAGTTTTCATTACCTAAGAAGAGTTAAAAGATGATAGTTTGTGAACGTGTGAAGCAACATATTTACCTTTTGGCATTGAATGAACCAATAATGGATGACAAACCTCCTGCACTAGAGAGACACTTCAAATATTATTACAAATCTGAAAAAATGTCCTCCAGTGATAGGATTACTCTTTGCAGCCTCTTTCTGAGACCTCAATAAGGTGAATGGATACTGTAAGTGGGCTGAGGATAATGTTACATTAGTGGAGAAAACCTCAAGGTATTAATAGATCAGGCTGGCGCTGGAACAGACTGCATTTAGGAAAGCATGGGGTGCAATAAAAGATGACATACAAGCGATATTAGGGCTACAAAAGTTAAATCACAAAATGACTGAATTTCAAAGGTAATTCCGTGTGTTTTTTTTCTTCCCCTTCTCGGTAATCAATAATGAAATAATAAACAGGAATACAAAAAAAAAAGAGACTGTTTTCGTCGCCGGTTGTATTCCACTCCATGAACGGTCCCAAAGGAGCTTTCAATCTCCCAACAATATCGGTACTATATCTCCAGTTTAACAGCTTATAGACCAGATGTGTTAGGCCTGCTGGGAGTCGGCCATGAGTCCATAAATACACTGAAGAGGCAGCTCATCAGACCTGCATTTCTCCAGAGCCTGGGTAAATCGTGGGCCGTCAATCAAACCTTAGCGACTGATCGTGGGGAACAAACAGAAGTCGGCATTCCTCATCTTCGTCATACCAGATTTATCACGGACCCCGATTCGCTGATCATGTGATCAAATGCTTTGACGCGTGACGGCACAGGTGTGCGTGTTCGCGCAGTGTATGGAGGGATAAAGAGACGCAATGTGAATGGAAATTAAAGAGAATGTGTTGTGGAAGATTTCTTAGGAAACAAGATACTGGAGACTTAGGTGCTCCAAGGAAGTTGCTTTCAGATTGTGAAGCAACAGCAAACTCCAAACCTGTGTAAAATTGTTCAAAGGAATTTTTTTTTTAAGAAAATTAATATACTGACAGATTCATGGAATTACATACCTGGAGTTCTTATAAGGGTTATGAAATGTATCTCAATGTATATCCTTAAGTTAAACCATTTGTTAGTTTACAATCCACGATATGCCCTGTGTTATCTGTATACAGTTATATTAGATGTACAGATGTAGAAGGTTAAACATACCACAGCAGCACTATATGTTTTATTTAAACTGGTTAGTTGACTGACAATTGCTACTCAGTTTCAGCAACAACCTAGGAAGGATTACTACAATACAATGAAAAATTATATGATAATAATATGATAATTACATGAATTAAAATAATAATAATTTTTAAAAAACTGAAAAAAACATCAAATAATTAAAATCAATAAAACTAGCAAATTATTATTTTTTTTACCAAAGAGACACTTTAAACTTTAGTTTATTCTGAAGCTTATTACAAGAACTAGATGTATATAATCTAAAAGCAGAACTTTCCCAGTTCAGCGGCGATAACCAATAGGATAAGCCTATCCTGAGACCTTGTCTGGTGGAAAGTGTTTCTATAAGATAATGTAGAGACATGTAGAGGGGGTCAGTCTACATTCTGATACAAGGTACAGTGATGCGTACTGTACTTATCTCCAGTGATATAATTTAATGCTCTGTGGTAGACAGTATCCAGTGGTTTAAGTTTTAAAGGCTGGTGCATATATATATATATATATCAGGTCACCATAATCTAAAATGGACGTGAAAGTAGCCTGCAAAATTTCCTTTCTATTTTTAATGACAGATTATATTTCTAAAAAAAGAATCCAATCTTGATTTTCTGCATATTTGCTAGTTTAGCAATGTGAGTTTAAAATAAAGTTTGTCATCTAGACAAATACAAGGATACTTGCAGGATGGAATCTGTTCAAGCTGTGTTCTGCACAGGGTAATCATAGGTTATATGTCCTAAAATAAAATTTTGTTTTATTAGCGTTTAGCAGTAATTTCAGATCCAACCATGATTTCTGTAGTATGGAGAAACTATATCATTAGTATAAAAATGAATCACACAGAAATATCAATGTAATTAATGTACAGAGTGACTTATAATGTACCCAAAATCGAACCTTGAGGCACGCCTTATTAATATCTAAATACTCCTAAATGAGGTCACAACCAAAAAATCACCGAGGTCATTCTGTAACTATAAGCAAGTGTCAACACTAATGCCCAGGAAGTTCAGCCAAATAATTTTCTCTTTCTCCAAGTACTTAGAAATATCATTAAAAACTAGCGTGGTAGCTAGTGAGAAATTCTTATAGAAATCTGATTAATTGATTGATGATTACTAGCATCTCAGTAGCCTGCTGCAATGAAGTGCTGATTAAATGTGTAAATGATAGAATTTTTATCAGTAATAAGGCCAGAGTCTCGATTCATTTGTTTTGACAGAGAGAGAGAGAGAGAGAGAGAGAGAGAGAGAGAGAGAGAGAGAGAGAGAGAGAGAGAGAGAGAGATGTTATTCTTCAGGAATTTTACAATTTTCTAGAATTTAGCCGCATTGCATCTGCAGTAAGTTCAAGTTTTCTACATAAATTGCTTAGTTTCAAGTCAGGACCTGAGTCAGTCTTTCTGGCCTTAGCTCATACAGAATTCCTTTTTTGCATAACACCAGCTAAGTCAGTAGTAAATGGGTTAAATCTTTCATGCTCATTTTCTTATATGGAGCATGTTTATCTGCAATGAAATTGAATAATTTAGGGCTAATTCAGAATCTAGGATAACTGAAATACATTCAAGGTCACTTTGTATAAAATCATGTATCATTTTTTTTATAATTCCTTTATAATTTTTGATAATGCACAGCTTAGCTCTAGGAACTCTGATACAGAGATATCCAAAGGAAAACTAATATCCAAAGGAAAAACGCTGCTAGCATTATATATGTCTGGAACATTTGTAAGTATGATGTCAATTAAGGTCGGTAATATCAGATTCAGTATTTTTCAATTGTCTTAGCATTTAATGCCCAATTAAATAAAAACAATCTTTAATTTTTTAAATCTCACACAACTGTAATCAAACTGTCCATTCTTGAATTTCACACTGAATAAAAAATCACTGTTTTTTCAAAAGTAATATTCTAATTTTTCATATAAATACAGACATTTTAATATTAAGTATTTATTCAAAATAATTCAACATTAAAACCAGAAGTATACCCCTCACCTTCCTGAAGTTTATTTTTGATTTGTGCAGACAGTTGATTTCAGCAATAAGAGTTGGCATCACAGAACTTACAGGCATGTGACTCACTTTCCCTTCAGTTTATTTTCAGGTCTCTAAACCTTTTTGGTCACCATGGAGATATTGCTTAGCACTTCTGAAAAGTTCAGAAAACAGTTG
>JAOYSI010062726.1:0-23574 GCA_025775065.1 Hiodon alosoides | reverse complement strand
GGTCTGTGAGAGCCGGAATTCTTACTGGTTGGTAGGTGATCAAATACTTATGTCATGCAATAAAATGCAAATTAATTTTTTTAAAATCATACAATGTTATTTTCTGGATTTTTGTTTTAGATTCTGTCACTCACAGTTGAAGTGTATCTATGATAAAAATTACATGACCTCTACATGCTTTGTAAGCATGGGAAAACCTGCAAAATCGGCAGTGCATCAAATGCTTGTTCTCCCCACTGTAATTTAATGTTAAGATCTATAAAATACTATTTGGATATATCTTCTAGTATCCCTTACTATACTAACTGCTTTAAAACCCAGGGTTTAGTAATGAACCTGTTTTTTAATCACATGTTTGTACATGTATGCATTGTCAATGTTAATCCCTTTATTATAAGTATATGTATTGTCAGTTTATTATTATAACAACACCCTGTTTGTTGGTTGTGTCATTATGTGCAGAATCGCAAAAAACACCAACAGGAAAAGAAACACTTTTACATTTTTTTTAAAGAAATGTTTAACGGCCGGAAGTGCAAAAGGGACAAGACAATGCCACGGTCAAAAAACGGTGAAGAAAAGGATGTTCAAATCAAGTTCTCAAAATTGGTCAAAACACAATTCAGGTTCTCAGTCAGACAAAGTTTAAAATACACTAATCATTTAAACACTAGTTTGACTCAGACAAGCTACAAACTCACTCCAAAACTTTCCCCTCAGGTACAGGCCCAGACAAAAGAAACCAGTAGCTTTTTATGATGTGTCTCATTAGCCATTGCCTCCAGCTATTCCAATTTCATAGCTGAGGATGATTGGCAATCAGCATAAATCCTGGAATGCCAGGTCTTGGGTGGTACCCAGATTCCCTACTCCCTTTGTACCACAGTTGAAGGGTGGCAGGGTGGCGCGGTGGTTTGCGCTGCTGCCTCACAGTGCCAGGGGTCCTGGGTTCGAGTCCCGGCTCGGGTTGCCTGTCTGTGTGGAGTTTCCCCGTGTCCGTGTGAGTTTCCTCTCACCATCCAAAGACTTGTGGGTTAGGTTAATTGGCCGTGTTAAATGGGTGTGGGTGTGTGCCCAGCGATGGCTTGGCATCCCTTCCTTGCACCCTATGCCTGCCGGGATTGGCTCTGGCGTCCCCGCAACCCTCACCAGGATAAGCGGTTTTGAAAATGGATGGATGGGGTAGAGGGATATATTGGTTATACTATATTCTGTTATGGTTGCAACCTGTAGCTCTTTTACTTATTTTATAATATCTAATGTTCTTTCAGAGCCAGATCTGGAGGACTGTCACTATGTTTGTCGAGGCACTTCCCCAAGAGAGAGCCTTTCCTCACAGTAACTATCACTTCATTGATTTCTGTGTAATATGCCCATACTCTCGCACACAAGTTTTTACCTTCAGCAACTATCACTCCTTTGTTCTTCCTTTCCATCATAAAGTAACTCTTATTTCATCTTTCTTTTTTTTTTTGTCAGTATAAGTTTTATTTCTAACCCCTCAATTTCCCAAGTTCACTGTAATCGGATAAAATAACCATCCCTCTTTTTTGCTTAGGTCCCCTATGAGCAGTCTGCCCCTTCTGTTTGACCAAAGGGAAGTGGTGGATGGAGGTGCCAGATGTCGCCCTGAAAACGTGCCTCCTGCCAGCTCCCATATCGAACTTCTACTGGAGAAGCATGGGAATGGAGACATGGGGGTCAACAGTGAGTCCATGCTGCAGGGGAGGGTGGAAATCAGCAGGGCTTCTTTCGGTTTATCGCTAACCAGTGTCTCTTGTCGACTTTTGAGACTCTGCAGGGTTGTGTTTTTCCTCCAGTCGGCGCTGAGCCTCACTGGTGGGCTGTGTAGCCTGCAGAGTGTGAAAGGGACTGGTGGCTCTGAGGCGATTGGATTGGAGGATGGAATCATCTGTCCTCCCGCCTTCCCATGTGTGGTTGCAGGACTTATAGCACATTTGGCAATTGCAATTTTAAAGACAAAACTGAAAATAATTTATATTGCAATAAAGAAAATGGTTTTATCAGCTTGAATTGGATTTTTATCATTTAATTTCCTGAATTATTCTCACGTTCTCTCCCTTCCGTTTCACCTATTATTTTCTTATTCTCTTATATTATTTCTTTGCTCTCCTTTTTTTATTTGTCATCATCTGTGGTTTCACTCCCTCTCTATCTCTTCTCTCCTCTCTTTTCTTTCTCAGTTGTAGAGATGCTCAAGTCGTTGCACTCCCTGCAACAGGAGAACCAACGACTCCAGGATCAAATCCTCAGCCTGACAGCAAAGAAAGAGCGTCTGCATCTTCTGAATGTGGAGCTGGCTGTACCATTCCCCGCACCTGCACCACCTGCCTCAACTGCTGTCACCTCTTCCACCCAGATCAGCTTCTTCTCCTCGTCCCATGGTCAGCATCTCCCACCCGTAGCTTCCCACATAGGACTATGACCCAGGTTACTACCAGCCATTGATGCCAGTCTGCCTTAACCCAGCCCTGGAATCCTTAATCATTTATTGGGCATGTTCTGACAAACTGACTAGTACAAGTTCCCTTAACTTCCTACAAAATCAAACATTTATTGATTGGAATTGCTGAAACTGTGGCAATAATAAACTTGGCAATAATCCTTTGCTGCTAAAAATCCAAAAATGGCAGGAATAAAATTCTTTCTCCTAATTCTGTTTTGCATCTGTTTTGCACTCCCTTAGCTATCCATAAACGTAGGTAAAGCCAGAGAACACACAAATGGAATTAAACAAGAGGATAGCTATGCCTGACAATTCCTGTCTCCACTATTAGGGCATTAATTAAGTAATTTAAAACTAGAGCCAGAACAAAGCCTCTGCTGTAATCTAACAACAAATGGGAGCGCCTGGAGTTTGCGAAATGTCATTGTAACTGTGACTGGGACCAGGTTCCAACCTTTTATGTGACTGAAATAGTTATTTGGTAAGAAACACCAGTGCTGGGTTTGGCGTAAAAAGAGCAATGGTCATGCTGAAAAGAACGTAATGCCCAGTGTGGAGAATGGTGGTGGATAAGTGATGATGTGGGGCATTTCTGTATGAAGGAAAGGTCTCAGATCACTGTTCTCTCACCTCATCAAAATTATTTTACAGCTAATTTATTCTGCATACAGTCTTTGCCAAGGAGGCTGCACAATGTGCTAAATGCAGGGGTGCCAATAATTGTGACACACGTTTTTGAGAAAAATAATAAAAACTATTTTTTCTTCTTCTAACTATTTAAACTATTTTAATTTAAAGTTTAGACTTAGCTCATATCTTTGTGTAAGATGAAGCTGATAAATAACAATTAAATTTCACAGGCTTTTATGTTCATATTTATGTAGGGTGCCAAAAGTTCTTAAGGACACTATATATATGGTTTTAAGGCAAGTTTTGTTTTTGTTTTGTGTTACTAGAGATTTTATTTTATCATTAGGTTTTTTTTTTTGTACAAAATTTATTACAACTCTAAGGTATGGTTTATGGTTACCTGGAAGCAGTACATAATAAATGAAATTATTTATTATTGGGCATATGATTTGCCCAACTCTGTCCAACTGTCTGCAAGTTTGCATGAGTGCTTTGTCATGATTTTTCCAGACCCCCTGAATGCCAGCAAGAGCCCCCCTTTAAAGAGCAGCATTCTTAATGACAACTCACTTACAACCTCGTCTGAGGTGAGCCCCTCTCCTTAAACTCATGAATTTTGTGCATCGTCCACTGAGTCTACTTTACCTCTGAATTCAAGTAAACTTAGATATAAACCTGCATAGAAGGGCTTCCCTTTAGCATGAAATAAGAGCATGATATACATGAAATTGTGATGTCCAAAAATTACAATTTCTAAAAAGAACAGTAACAGCTACTTCTTCCTGTATAAGTACAAGGAATAAAAAAAGAAGGAAATGTCAGACATCATCATGCTGCAGAACTAAATCACCACTGTGATCAATTAGGCCATGCTTACTCAGTAACCTTTAATTAATTAATTAATTGACTCTACCTGAGTCTAATTTGATTCTGATTTGTTTGTAGCTATCACAAATAGGCCGGATTAGGGTTAGCTCTTTGTAAAGTTACAAGTGTGTTGTCTAGAACAGCAAGTAATGGAAATTAGGTTTTCTATAGTAGATTGTAGAGAGCTCATAACGATAACTTGGCCATGTGTGTGCGCGTTTATGTGCACAGCATTTATATACCTATACTGAGTACTTCATTATAGTCTGACTGTAGATACACGTCAGCGGAAAATAAACAAATGAACAAGTTAGCTATAATGCACGTCAACTGAAAATAAATAATATTAGTTCAAATACATTCAACTATGTCTCTGTCTGATGTAAACCATCCTGTCATCATACTGCATAATTTACAGTGCTTATGCATAGCAAACTGTTTGGATTTGGCTCCCATGTGCTGTTTCGCACAGATCTGTGATGTCTTTGATGTTTCCTTCTTTTTTATATTTCTTGTATAAATATAAACGGACCAAACACCTTGTCCATAATACACATACTAAAATGCTCTCTTCTGTTTCCTTTTTACTGTCAGCTAAAACCTTAATACAAAATTTTATTTGATTGCCATGAAGTTCTTTAAAAAAAATGTCTCTCTTTTTCAGGACCTCCACTCTGGCTGTCCATCCCGTAGTAGCTCCTCCCTATCTTTTCAGAGCACTCCACCCCCTCAACAGAGTCCTGCTGCTCTTGGCCAACCATTTATAAATGGACTAGGGAGAGTATTGAGTGGAGGGCTGGGGAGTGTCAATCCGCCTGGTAATGCAGCCCTCCCTACGGCTGGAGGATTGATGGCCAGTCTAACAGGAAGTCCACAGTTATCCATGAATGGCATGCTGGGAAGCCTGAATGGAGTTATCCAGTCTCCGACCCAGAATCCCCCCCAGCACACTCAGCTGTCCTTACCATGCCAGCAGCCCTCTCTTCATACCCATGCAATGGCACAGTGCGCACAGATATCTGGCAGCATGAGCTCGTGAGTTGCTCTCTGCTGTGTTGACAATATTAATACTGTATCTGGTTATATAGTACAGACAGTGTGCTTTACAGTACTAGTGGTGTGTAATTGAATTGCATCATTGCCTAGTGAAGTTTATGTCGTTCTACTGACTCCATACAAATATAGTTTACTTCTCTATTCATTCTACTTGGTACTGTCTTTAGAGGGGTTGTGTAATGGGGTGTTATTAGACTGATTGTTTCATTTTGTATGGTTTTAGTTACTTAGAGGAGATTATGTCTACTTGTGAAGCAGTGATGCCTGCTTGTTATTTAGTCAGCCAAGCGGGTTCTGCTTGTTGTTTAGTGTTAGAGTTGTAAGGTTTATTTTTTAGCGTCAGAGAGGTATAGCTGTTGTGTAGGGCAACAATTAGTAATGGGTTTTTTATTTTATTTTTTGTTATTTGTTGGGATGAGTAAAAGTTTTTTTTGTACTGCAGGTCGACTCTCCTTTCGGAGCAACAGAAACAGGTCATTCTCCAACAACAGCAGCAGCTCCAGCAGTTCCTCCACTCTCAGCAATTCACTCCGGTAATGATTCATTGGGATATGATTTGCCAGTTATACAAGTGTGTGATATATTGATTTGTTCTCAGTTGCTCCAATAAAGGTATTTGGGGCAACTTAGAAAACACATGTACCCCTCTCTTGGTGTCAATCTCTCACCATTTCCCTCCCAAGTACAATTGTCTTCTTTATTCTCCCGCTTAGGAGCAACAGGTGGTGGTGTATCAGATGCTCCAGCATCAAAGACAACGGGAATTACAGCGTCTCACATTGGCCACTGCACTTACTTCCCCTCCAGCCAACTCCCTGGGCAGCGCCATGATCAATCAGTCACCCGGTCTATTGCCCTCGGCTACTGCTTCACCACTGCAGGGCAGCCAGGGAAACCCTTTCTTATGCCACCCAGATAATACACTGCACAAAGCTGGGGTTGGTATTTATTTTTAATATTGCTTTTTTTTTGTAGGAGACCAAGAGAGCAAAATAGTTTGTTTGCTGTTTATGCTAATAGATGGGATAAACAAATAAAAATTATACAGATTAATAGAATATTTCATCATCTATCATTTTATCTATTATGTTGTTTTAACTTTAGAAATTAACATTCCTATAAAGATAAAGATTTCCTTTATCCTTGTTCATACATAAGATATGTTGGTGCAGGGTAGCAGCAGCTCCTTTAATGAGACACCATTTTTTGTCGGTGCAGTAGAGCTTATTTTATTTATCAGTCTCATACATAAAATAAGGCGTTAAGTTATTAGAATAGTAGTTAAAGATTACGTTAATCAATCATTTATTAACGGGGGGATTCACAAACAATATGGAGAACAACACATGGGTTAAAGTTTTCAAATGGTTACATTTCTTTCCCACCACAAATATACATTAACATCGACACTGGAGGTACAAAGTTTCCAAGTACATGAATTTTCCAAGTACGGCCTACTAATGGCTTTCTGTGAATGGGCACTGGAGTTGAAAGTGCCAGCTAGGGGGGCGATGGCTGATGATGTCATCCCCTGGTGCGGGAGAGAGGGAAATGTAGTTTATTTGGACTGCACATGGTCCCTTCTGATATAATACAATGTTTTATATTTATACAACCTGACCAAGTTTTTCGGGAACATTTACAAAAATATAAAAGTATTAACATATTGTCCTCGATGTGATTAAGCTAATTTATTCTGCATTTTAATCATTGCATCTTATTTATTGAATCCCACTACTACAGAGATAAGTGCACGTAAGGAAGAAATACTGTAGAAATATTTGTTGTTGTGATTGAAGAATTTATTCCATCAGCAGATTGTTTTTCTTGTGTGTTTGTTTTCAGCCAGCGGGAGAAAAGGGTGAGGAAAAGAGCTGACACCATTCATCCATACTTGGACTAGAAGGGAGACTGTGGCTCAAAGGAAGATGTGGGAAGTGGTTTGTTGTTTTTAGTTATAGATTTAACTGTAAGAAAGACTGTACACATTCATAAGGATCCAAACCAGGAAATATAATTGACTGATTCATTCCAGTGAAATATCTTGGATACGTTTGTCCATGAACTAGCTGCTGAACCTTTGGCACTTATTAAAAAATTAAGCAGAATATGACAACTTAAGGATCTTTTTTTTACTAAAGAGTACCGAATAATAAATAAGATAATCTGTGATTTCTTAGTTTTTGTAGGTGAATGGGGGAGTGTATTATATTAATTTCTGAGTCCCATATTCAGAGGAGAGAACTGAATAATACAGAGTTCAGAGTATATGAGCTGCAACTGCTTAGGGCCTGAGAGAGCAGCCTTTCTTTACATGTCTCTATCATGTATACACACGCAAACACACATACAATAGTCTTCCTTGGTTTTACTGGGCCATAGCAATGGCACAGACTAAATGGTAATAACCCGTTACAGATTTGGTTGGGTTGTTCCTGTTCAGTCTCAGTGGGTTGAAATCTGGTGGCTACACAGGTAGATTTCTATTGGTATTTAAGTAATTCAATTAGATAATTAAAGAAAGAAATGTAGAAAAACCTCAAAAAATGTAATGAAAAATGTAATGAAAAATGCACCTATGGGACCCACCTACAAAAGCCTCCTGCATCTTTGGATCTTTGTTCAACTGAGCAATTAAAACTTGTGTCCAACTAAGTATGTTAATGAATTATCCGTTCTTAAAGCATGTTTCAAAACAACTACATTTTTATATTTTTCTCACTGACCAATTAATAATTCATAATAATCCTGGGCCAATCCTGCAGTAATCATGCTTTTCATTTTATATATACTAACTGGTACAGTATAAAAATGAACCCCTCTTTAAAGAATTTAGCCTCACTGCACTGAAATCAAATAACTGTAGACATAAATGTTTTAAGAATATGATTTAAGGCAGTGAAGTCAGGAGATCAAGTTATGGATGTGAGACATTAACCCTTTTGCACTAATCTGCATAAAGCTTGATTACCCCTGTCTTTAGTATCCTTTTTGGCTTCAGATCTTTGGTATCGTTAGTGTCATTTCATCAGAATTGCTTAAATGTCACGCAACATTTTCCTGTCAACACAATTAACGAGACAACTTCTCTTCAATCTCCTCCAATAGAAACTTTGTAAAAGGATTTCTTCTAAGACATGTTGTTATTGTTCACCCTAACTAAACCGGATCATTTTTCTTGATAACCTTAATAATTAATTACTTGTAGTCTAAGGCTGGAACTTTTAATCTTTGTTTACTCAAAAATTTTAATAAAATTATATTTAATAGTATTTTCTATGGGGTAAAAACAAGATAATTACAAAAAAAGAGAAAAGGCTTTAAAATGCGGTTATGTAAAGTTGTGATTGCCAAAGTTTTTGGTCTCAGCCTGTGTGAAGAAACTCATTATAATAAGAATACCATATATAATACAGATATTAAATATAATTTATTAAAGCTATTCCTATACTATATGCTGTGTACGTAAGAAAAGTACAAGTAATCTTAATAATAACAAAAAATAATATTGTTTATCAGCTGGTGAGTTAGTACACTAATGCTATGTTATAGCTGGTTCCCTTTCAAAAACGAAATATAAAATATATTACTAGTGGGTTATTTTCTATTAAGAACCCAGAATTCCTCAAGCATTTATGCCCACCCTCTTTTTTTTTTTTTCCAGTACTTGTATTCTCCACTGGCTTTCTTTCTCGTTGTGATTTAAAAGCCTAATCTTGCTTAATTGCTAAATTTTATAGTTATGTTCCGTGTAGTCACCTGATTTATTTGTGAGAGATTTGTGTCTTGTGACTGCTCGGTTATGCGTTTGCTGCTTAGCCTGTGTGTTCGCAGAAACGTTTTTTCAGTAAACGTTTTTACTTCTTTTTTATTTTTGCTTGCTAAACAGCGTTTTACTTGCTTTTGTAAAAAAAACTTGTTTTTACGATTGGTGGAGTGGAGTTTTCTGTTCTTTTCTCCTGAGGAAAATTAATTACAGTGATTGCGGCTTCTTCACTATGATTCTAAAGAAAGTTTAGTCTCAGGCTGGAGCTTTTCGTTTGTTACTGTGTGCAAGGCTCGGCTGCAGTATGTGCTACTTATTTGCTTGCGATTTTCGTTGTGGGTGATATATAATCTTCTACTTCGGTACCTGTTAGGTGAATAAACAAATAAAAATGTATTCCCACACCCTTTGTGCATTCATTGTCAGCCTTTATGCTGAACTTGGTGCCAACAGGTTGTTCTGATCATGACCTTTGGGCTCAGTACCCTTGTTGTTGCCTGAGCCTTGCAGTTCTTGACATCGTCGGAGTCGGCTTACTCCAGACCTCGTCTATGAAACATCCTTGATGCTTGACATCAACATTGTTTCCCTTCTAGGTTTATTTAAATAGAATCTTTAAAGCTCAATCTAACTTTTTTCCTTGACTTTACAAAATTGTCTTCTCTCTTGAGACCCTTTGAGGTTGAGGCTTTTCACCCGTGCCAGTCCTTTCCTTTCCTAAGCGTCTGCCTTCGGTAGAAAGCCGTGAGTTCTGCGTGCGTTGCCTCTGTTAGGAGCATACAGACCAGGCTCTTTTGGTCCTTTCTTTTTGTGAACATTGCTCCAAACTCTAGAGGAGAGTGCTTATTGATCGGACCCATTTCCTTCGGAATATCTGGGATCCAGGGCACCAGTGGGCCTCACTAACCAATGTGATAAGTGGTCGAGCCTGATGGCGTTCCGCAGTGAGCTCAATTAGACTCAGAATGAGTCTAGAAATGAAGCGGGCAAGGCAGTTCTAATGTCCTGTCCCTAAGGTTACCAGGGACAGGACAGAGGGAGTCTAGTGTGGGGAGTAAAAGGCCTCGATGTGGAGATTTGTCTCGCCCTCTTCATCTTCCTCTTTTCCCACCCCTCCGCCTCAGCACAGGAGGAAGAATCTTTGAGCCGCGTCTCCTGTCCCTAACTCTTGGGAGTGGTAAATCTCAAGAGGACGTCTGGACAGCAGTAAGTAGCAGCTCCCCCACAGGTTGTGAGCCTCATTTGGTACAAGCTTCGGGAAAGCTCAGATCGATCTTTTTGCCTCCCAGGAGACGACGCATTTCCCCCATTGGTTCTATTTAAAGAGGGATATGGGGTGCATGGGAGTGGATGTGAAAGCCCAGTAGTGGCCCTCTTGTTTGCTCTGCGCGTTTCCACCGATGGCCCTGCTCCTGCTCTGTCTGTAAAAGATCAGGCAGGAGCAGGCCAAGTCAAACTAATGACTACCTGTTGGCCCAGGAGACCATGGTTTGCATCCTTGGGAGTAGCTCAATCACCGCAACCTGGGCACTCCACAACCCGTCCATCCTGCAGCTGTGGGTTTAACCCCTGAACGGCACAGGCTAAGCCGCCTGGGTCTGTCGTAAACACTCAACAAAACTTCAGGGTAGCCTCCACTCGTTCCCAGTACAGTTGCAAGTGGGCAGTGTTCCTCCAGCAGTAGTGCAACACGATCCCGCTACCTGTCCTATGGCAGTGATTCTGCAGTTTCTGAACCCTTCCTTCAAGCCCATGCTCGCATCAGAGATGAGACTGTTATTCTACAGAAATAGTATTGTTACACAGTAGTGATGGTTCATATTTGCTTTTTGAAAGGGAATGCAAGGTTATCATTATAACTGTTGGTCGCTGCGGTGCCTCAGTGGCTCAGAAGTAAAAAAGAGTACTGATTTAGTGTAGTGATATAGGAATGCTGTTACACACAATCCAATTTGGCATACATGCTTCAGGAATAAAAGGGAAATAACCCATTAGTGATGGCTAACATTTCAGGGAATTATCTAGCTGGTAAGTAAGATGAGTAAAAAATAGTTAGCAAGGAAATGCAGTGAGAATCAAATGGTGTTTATTACCATACCAATAACTTACGTGACTGAACTGTAATAAAAATCTGAAAAAAATGATGATAAAGAGGGATCCAAAATATTAAACTTGGAAAAAAAACATGCACAACCTTTTAAATGTGTAAATTAGGCTATTTTGGAAATGATTATCTGGGAGAGAAGAATGTTATAGTCAGTCTGATCAATGGACATCCATCCATTTGAATAATAGTAAAGGAATTACTTCAGTTGAGACCTAAAATGTGATATCTGAAACCTTATGCAAATAAAGAGGACTGAGGCTGATTAGAAATATCTTAAAATTGTATACAGTAAAGTAACATAAAAATGATGACCTCAATAAGTGCTTGGTTTTATTTTACTGGAACTCCTTATGTATAGGTACAATTATGGGTAACTGAGTGGCCCCTGTTATGATATTAAGATAATGCCTTATTAAAGAGCATTACCTTCTCTGCTGTTCGTAATAACAAATCATTAGCAGCAAATCAGGAATATGTGAAACCCATGGTAAAATTTAACTAATCAAATTACTCTCTAAACATTTTAACCTGAAAAAACATTTAAGTGTTTTATATTGCTTCTATTTCCTACTATTGCTACTAGTTGTTACATTTATTTAGGAGTTTAACAAATGTCTAATAAGATTAACATAAACTAATTGCCTAAGCGCTCACTTCTTAATCACCTTTCCTTTCTAAAAAGTATTTGTACAGCGGAAGTATAGGCAAAGCTTGTTTATATTAAATATGATGAGTAAATAATTATAGAGAAATTAGAAAAGTGTCACTTTTTGTGCAAATTATCATAACCTATAATCTATATTTGTGTTAAGCATATAACATAGGCTCTTCATTGTCCTCTGTGAATTCACCTTTGTTTCACACCATTAAAGAGTAGGCTATAAATTGAATAATTATCTAAAATTAATCAAACTAATCGAGGTAAATAAACTAGAGGACACAACATATTACATTTTTGTCCAAAAAACTGAATAATATCAGTATTGCTTCAAATTCGTTACACACAAGTTTGATGATCGTGTAGTGTCTAAAGTCCGACTTTACTTCCATGAAAACTTAGTCAGCATGGATACCGCCACTACTGTTTTCCCCTTATTTGGGTTCATACTTTTTGTACTGTGTTCCTTTGCATCAGGACATAATTGTTGTTAATGTTAGTGTTTTTAATAACTTTTACCATGAAAGAAAAACCATTATTTGTGACTGCATTTTTGATCGTTACTATTAATATTTGCATTGAAAAAGCTGAATGTAATGTTAAGAATGAGCTCTGAAATTGAAATGCATAACGCTGTTCCAGTGGAAATTCCTGAGAAAAGATGAGAAAGATGGGGGCTGTTAAAGAATTTTCTCTAAGTTGCACTGGGGCATTTTGGCCCAAATTTTTTCCCTCTTCAATATTTTTTTTTACATTTTTATATTTGTGTGTGTTGGCATTGATACAAACATGTTGTGTATGTTTAATAATTGAAGGAAGTTCGGTAAAATAAGTATATTGTCCTTTGTATTTCAAATGTATTTAATAACCTCTCAATAGTGAGACTAGCTGACTAATTGACTAATTGACTAGTTGACTAAGGACACATCATGAAATCTTGAACGGTCTTTCGGAATCTGTTGCTAAGTACCAGATTTAGACAATGCATAGTTCTTAGATGTGTTGTATACTGAAAGAACATGAAAAATGTTTGTCAGCACTTTTTTATGACAACTTTCATTGTACAGTTTTTAGTTAAGTAAAATAAAAGGAATTGAGAGTGTAATTTTGCTGTTGTAGAAATAATATCTTCTGGAAAGAATGTTAATATTTTTATGAAAAATTAAATCACTAAAGGCAATTGGACTTTACTGTCAATAAATGTATTTTACTCAGCTGCGTTTTGTGTTATGTTGCTTAAAAATTCCTCCAGAGTTTTACAGGTTGAGCAAGCAGCAAGAAAGCCATTGCTAAGATGGCAAAATAAGAAAAAGAGGCTTGCCTGGGCCATGAAGCACCGCCAGTGGACTACTGAAGACTAGATGAAGGTCTTATTAAAATTTGAAAGCTTCGGGTTTTTGTATGCCGTCGAGTAGGCAAGAGGATAGTTCCTCAGTGTGTGGCACTAACTGTCAAACATGGAGGAGGAAGCGTGATGGTCTGGGGTTCTTTTGCTGTATCCAGAATCGGCGACTTGCACAGAGTGAGTAGCACCCTGAACCAAAACGGCTACCACAGCATTTTGCAGCGCCATGCAATACCCTCTGGTATACGCCTAGTTGGTGAGGGGTTCATCCTACAGCTAGATAATGAACCAAAACATGCATCCAGGCTATGTCAGAAAAGAACAAGATGGTAGGCTTCATATCATGGAATGGCCAGCACAGGCTCCATACTTAACCCCATCAAGTTGGTTTGGGATGAACTGGACAGAAGGGAGAAAGCAAACACGTTTGTGGGAACTTCTGCAACAGTGTTGGGAAGAACTTTCCGAACAATATTTGATTTCCAATGTAGAAAGAATGCCACGTCTGTGTTCGGCTGTTATGTCTGCAAAAGGTGGATGATTTGATGAGTCAAAAATTTTGATTAAATTTTGTTGAACAAAACGATTCCATGATTCTTTTTTTTTTTTCTCCAATTTTTTATTTGTTCTGTGCTTTAATTTCAGGGTACATTGAGACAGTAAACTGCGTTAATTTCAAAATGGTGTTCCAAAACTTTTGACTGGTAGTGTAATAATTAAATGACTAATCAAGACTGATTACTTAACTAAGCTCTAGTGCACCAACAATTAATGGTATTTCGAAAGAGCAGCTGCTACCCTGCACTTAGAGGTGTAAGCTCTTCTCTCCACATGTTACGCTAGTAACCTTAACAGGCATAGTGTGTGAAAGAGACACTCACTGTCCCGCTGGAAAGGTGGAGGACAGAAAGTTTCCAGTAACTCTGACTGGTTTACACGGAAAGTTTAAACCGGTAGAAAGACAGGATAAGGGCTTGTGTGTACCGGAAACATTTTTTAAAACACTGGTGTGTTTGGATATTGTATAATATATAGGCATCGCTTCTTTTAAAAATAAAACTATTGGCAGTGCCAGGCATTATTTTGTTCACCCAATCCGCAGAAATAGTGAAGGGACAATAAGTGAAGACCTGGCACAATGAAGAAAACTGAAAAGAAGAACCGAGCTTCCCTCCAACCGAGCCTGCTGTAGGTTTCTTCTGACACTGCCAGTGAGAGAGGCAAAAAGTTCTGAAACTAGCAGATAACTCACAGTAGCAGGTACTATTGAATGTGATCAGTTAAGTGTATGTATGTAATCATGAACTCAACAATTGACTTTTAAAGCACAAGAAAATGAAAATGACATTACAATAAAAATATTTTAAAAATATTTTATTATATTAAATATCAAATATATTATATTCAACTTTTTCATTTCCACTTTTGTTAATCTTTTCAATTTAATTTAGTCAGTTTTTTCTCCCTTTCCCATTAAATGAAAAAATTGGCAAAGATCTTTGGACCCCTGAAGAATTTTCTCATATTACTGGTATAAATGGTGCAATTCAATTTTGTTCTGTAAATTTATATTAATTTATTTGATTTTTGAATTTCAAAATCAATTATTGTAAGGTTTATGTTTTATGTTGGGAAATATGTATGAAAAATAAAAAAATTGAAATATGTTGCTATTCAACCACCAAGGTTTTTCCTCCTCTTAGACCGTGGGATTGTGCCGTTCCTCTCCTAACAGGCTGCTCTCCTCCTCAAGGGCGAGTCACGCAAAGAATCGAAAGCCATGGATACATACATCAAGGAGCCCCTAGATCATGTGCTGTGTCCGAAACCGCTCCCTATCCACTAAATAATGCACTATTTAGGGTGTCGGCCATTTTGTAGTGATGTCTGAATTCATTCCCTACATCTCGTTCCCTACGTTTGTCACTCATTCTTACACACAATGCAATCTGATTTCGAGTGTATATGCGATGTACACTCTTCGACCCCTATTTCCCATAATCCAACGCGGAGACGGCGGCAGAGTTCAAAATTATTATTTTTTTTTTTTACTTGCATCAAGTTTGCCTTGTGTTAGGACTTGTGTTAGTTTTTGTTGGTAGTTTACTTTTCTACAATTTTTTTGTTTTATATTGTAACGGGGATGGCGAAGTGCGTCTCCCCGTTGCTATGGACTGTAGCCACCCTCGCGGGGGATGCCGGGTAGCTTAGCTTCCGACAGTTCCGTCATGTAAATAATGTGTTATACGTGTTGGTTATGTTTTGTGTTGTTTAGTTAACGTGCATGTTCGGAGTTTGTTTAGTTAAGGTTTGTTGCCCTCACCGCGGACGGGTTTATCTGTGCAGGTGAGGGTTCTCTCTGTGTTCTGTGTTTTAGTCAGTTCTTTCCGCTGCCAGTTCTGTCTTTGTCAAGACGGTCGTAAGCGCATACGTGAAATAAAGAGCACGTCTTCTTGTTAAAGCGGTGTCTGAGTCTATGCTTGAACCCAGCAGAGTAGTAGCACTCCGACAAAACGCTACAATATATATATATATGTATGTAGCGAAACAATAGCGTTTTCATTCTGTTCAATTACATTTTTATAAAAAATAAAATATGTAGATAAACATGACAAGTCTTTCTATTATTAATGTAATAAGCATAACAAATGAACAGTAGCGAAAAGATTAATTGTATTATGATTAATTTTTTATTAAATGCAAAAATAAAACACAGAATGCCAGGGGTATGCACAGTAAAACATTTTAATTTCATATTAAAAAATGATATTTTTATAGATTTCTGCGACAGTTCCCGAGTGCTCTCTGACGCAGGGAATTTATGTCAGCGTCTCAAATCGCTCACTCATTTCGTTCACTCACTGCTGAAATTTATTGGATTATATAGGAAATAGTGAATGAGTGAACGAGTGGCCGATTTCAGACACAGCCATGGTTTTATTCGCGCCTCTTCCTCACCTGCTGTTGTCAGTTTCTTCTTTGTGGAGAAAAAAGATGGTGGTCTTTGTCCGTTCATTGATTATCAGGGTCTGAACCACTTCACCATCAAGAACCGATATCCTCTTCCTCCTGCCCCTGCTGCCCTGGAACAACTGCAAGGCACCTGCGTTTTTACCTAGATCTCAGGGGTGCTTACAATTTAATTTGGGTTTGAGAAGGGGGCAAATGGAAGACAGCCTTAGCTGTGGACTACCAGTGGACACTATGAATACCTAATCATACCGGCCTTGTTAACTCTTCCTCAGTGGTCCCAGCCTTCGTGAATTAGGTCCTTTGTGAATTACTGAATTGCTTTGTGATTGTTTATATAAACAAAACCCTGATTTTTTTTCCTCCTCCCTAGCATGGCATGTCTCCCTGTTTAGAAACACCCTGATCCTTCTCTTTTCTTCGCTGTAAAGGTTGATGCATCAGAATCAGGCATGGGAGCGATCCTGTCTCAGCATCACGACAGTCCGGCAAAGCTATACCCTCGCACCTTCTTTTCATGCAAACTCATTCTCAGAATGTGAATATGACATCGGGAATAGGGAGCTGTTGGCTATTAGGTTGGCTTTCAGTGAGTGGCGTCATTGGCTTGAGAGAGCTCAACACCCCTGCTCACTTATCACCGGAACTTGGAATACTTACACTTTAACCAAGTGATTTAACACACACCAAGGTAGATGGGCTCTGTTTTTTGCACGATACAATTTTACCCTTTACTGGATAGCCCTCACTGTTCCATGATGTCACCAGTTTTGTCAGTGTGGCACGCATGTGCACACACTGCACATGCGTGCCAAGCCCACGTCTGCTCCCTGCCGGTGCCCCTGCCCATACCACACCGATCTGCCCAACTCCTGGGGTAACACTGCTGTGTTGGTAGTGATGGACAATAGTTAAAATAGTTCAAGTAAAACCAAAAAAAAAAAATTGTTTTAAAATGATCATCTATTAAGACTGGAGAAACATGAAGATGGAAAGTGTGAAAATGTAATGTAGCTGAACAGTAGGAAATGGAGAAGGGGCAGAGGGAAAAGGAGGTATATATAACGAACTTGCTGGAAAAAATAGAAACTGAATACAAAAAAGATAATGACGAAATATATAATGGAAACGGAAAAGAAGGAAAGTTATAATAAATTAAGATGACAGAAAATTAAAGAAATACAAAGACAGGCAAGGGACTACACATAGAGGGCGCTTATCGCCTAAAATGATTGGAATAATGTACCTATAGTTTAACAAGAAGAAGACGACGACGACTAATTATGAATAGGACACTATCAAAGACGATTGTGAAAAGCAGTATAACAACCATGAGCCAGCAGCGATTGCAAAGTCTGAACTTACTAAAGGTAAGAATGTAGACATTTTGAATTAAGATACTAGGTTAAATTTGTTTCATGAAAGACCCGGTAGTGGGCAGTATGAAACTATAAAACCATTTAAAACACTGTGTGCATATATGAAGAAATATTCGACGTATTGTTATACATTAATGCAAAGGCAATTCAATTAGACTGAACAGTGAATTACTATTAGTTGTGGATAAGCAGTGTTAAAGCATGTTCTTAAAATCAATAATAATAATTTAGGGGTTGGATTATTGCATACGACTGACCACAAATCTACTTCATCGACTGGCTTTAGGTGTATAATTCGATTTCACCCCCTAACAAACAAATGCCAATATATTAATATGGCTCCTATTCGCGTCCATCATCCTCGCGATGACACTGTGGCCTTCTAGCGGAAATCGTTTTGGAAGCATGTAGGCAATTAAAACAAACGCCATTGACCATATGCTATCCAAAAATGTTTTGCTATGCAGTTCATGGGGCAAACGTAATCAAGCCGCTGAGGGTGAGTACACTGATTTAACTTCATTTATTTAACCTAAGGAGACCTCCCATGCTCTCGTAACTGTGCCTGGCAAAATGCTAAGAGCACCTTAGATAACTATTTAATGGCTTTCTTCTTTTTGAGTAAAGGAAATTAGATGGTCACAAAAAAGAAAATTTAAAAGTGGGATTAGCAATTTGATTTTTGTTTTTTTTCCAACCCGGGGTAATAGTGGCCTGAAGATGGCTGCGATTGTCCAATCCTAAAATATACAGAATTAAATGCTTCACTAATTGACCTCCTCTGCCACCGTGCTCAGTGGCTAAACAGTGATCCACAATACGCATGTGAAATGAAACTCCTTAAAATAAAATGGGCTACAAAAATCATTGGGGCCATTAGAACCAGAATTTCTTCTACTGCGAGCGATGAGGAGTGCGTGGTTAATACTGCATTCACGTGCTCCTGGGCGGTCCCATTTGTAGATAAACCGAGTTGGTAAACCGTTCTTCCAATTCCAGTATGTCCATGTGCTAAAATCAGAATTAGGAAACAGTATGGACGTTATCAAGAAGACGTGTTGTATTTGGTTACTCATGTCGTATTCAAAAACGTATAGATAATTGATACCAGTATTTACGTGATAACAAAGAGCAAATAAATGGATCAGGTGAACCATGACATCTTATTAATTTTAAACGTGCATGTACACTTCCTAAAAAAACTGCAGTATTTGCTTGAAAGTACGGCGTTCGGCCCTCGTGAGTGATAAACTCCGCAAAGACGAAAAGAGTAACGTTTTTAGGTTTTCATCAATATAAAGTTTGGGAACCCCTTCTGCTTGGTATAACGTCTGTGTGATGTTTTGGCTGAGCGTGGTATCCCAGTATGTTGTAATCCAGGTATGTGCAATCTGAAGCTTTTCGATCTGCTCATTCCTCGCCCCAACCCGTGTTGCGCTGCCTATTGTCGCTAGAATCGCTAATATTTTGCTTTGCCAGTAAGTAATACCAAATCAAGGTGAACTCTAACTACCCTAGAAAACTTTTCGTCGACAGCTAATTACGGTTAAAACCTACTACAGTATGTCTTACCTGGAAATGATTTTAATAAGTATATAATATATATATGCTTATTGTCGTCAACCTAACCCGTCATGTTTCTGCGTGGATGACGTCACATCCCGTGAAATCTTGTAGTAAAATCCGATTTACCCAGTCGATGAAACGAGTTGTGGGGGATGTTCATCCGAACCTTCCCATTTGAGAACTTGTTTTTCCGATTATAACGACACCAGGAATGCATTATTATTACCTGAAGTATATCTTAATGTCACCTTTTTATTACGGTTTATCATTGTTTTGAATTGATTTAGCCTTTATGACAGTTTATTGCTCATTAAAAAATAGGGTTTTTCTCCTTCCAGTTAAGATTGTTTTGAGAGCCCACGTGTAATCAAATTTATGAAAGAGCGTCATATAAAAGCGCAATTTATGTATGCAATTTGAGTCTATTTGGGATTAAGCAATTTTCGCGTTTAGTTTTTATATAACATTAAACAAATCCAGATAATTCATGTAATAATTCAATTAAGTATGTAGCGGAACAATTAAAAGTTGTAAAATATGTTTAACATGATATTTCACGGTCGGTATTTACCAATTATTTTAGGGTGATTTTATAATTGTTTTGAAAACCGATCGCGTCCTGAACGAACTTTCATTTTCGGCACCGCACAATGTAGTAAAAAAAGCTAAGCTAAATTCGTTGGAATAACTTGAAGTGAGTTCGTTGATATCTGAATATTACTGCCAGCTTGTAGCGAAGAACTCTTTCACCCCTAGATCCTTTTTTTCAGGATTCTTAAAAGCTTTGATGAGTTTAAACTAGTATATACAGCGGGTGAAATAAGTATTGAACACTTCACCATTTTTCTCAGTAAATATATTTCCAAAGGTGCCATTGACATGAAAATTTCACCAGATGACACCAGAAAACAAAACAAATGAGCTCAGCAAACTAAGTTATGTGAAATAATGTGAAATTACACAGGGAAAAAGTATTGACAATAGCACCTTTGGAAATATATTTACTGAGAAAAATGAAGTGTTCAATACTTATTTCACCCGCTGTATAACAACAATTAAAATACTAAATTTCATTTTGACATAATTAAAATTCTTGACAAACTGCTAATAGTAGTCCTAGTTTATAATAAATAATTTTCTCATTTGTTGGGTGCACTATCATAATTAACACCAGAGCTGACGATATTAAAGAATGTTGTGTCTAATGTGTGAATGTCTGTTTATGTTTACATAGGCCAAACTCTGCACACAAAACACAGAACCAGTCATTGCAGCCCGGCAGCCTTTCAAGGTAGAACTAAAGGCTAGGAAGCACTATGCCTGGTGTGCTTGTGGCCACAGTAAAAAGCAGGTAAAAGTAATACATCTTGCTCCAACCTTACCTAAGATAAAGTTATATCTGCATTGGTCCGTTACAATTGCACTGCGTTATGTGAAACTGGCATGTTGTTTGCCGTAAAGCAACAAACTTTTGCTTTTACTATTACCATACCCAGTATCAAACACTGAATATTCATCCAGATTGTGCAACATAGCCTGAAAACTTAAAACTTGAGTGGCAAGGCGCTCAGTTGGTAAAGGCACTTGCCCCAAGCGGTAGTGCACAATTGCTTGAGAACCACTTGACCTTGGGTAGGTGAAATCAGCAGTGCTTCTTTTCAATTGTTGCCAGTGTCTCCTGTTGGCTTCCCAGAAACCTACATGCCAGTGGTGCCATTGAGAAGGAAGTGCCTCTCCATCAATTGGAAATTACCTGCTTGTGCGAGCTGTGTAGCCTGTGCAGTTTGGGAAAACAGATGGGTTGCTCGAAGACGATTAGTCTTACTTCTTCCCATGTGTGCTAGTGGGAGTTGTAGCAACGAGCTGAGGTACATTGGTACAAATGCATATTTAAAATGGGGAAGAAAAATGATTCCATAATTTAAAATTATGTTTACACGGAATTAAGTAAATACATATACAACAGTTCATACAAGTAAATGAGATGCATTTCAGTCATTATTTATGTGGTTTGTTTAAGGTGCATTCACTTTGTAATATTGTCATATGTTTAATTTACAAGCAAGTCTAAATCCACACTATTCCTCACTTAAGTTTTGTCAATAAAAGGTTGGCAACCAGTGAATTTGAGTCTGTTTATCATAACAAGCTTTAAAATCTTTTAGTTTTGTAAATATACAACATATTAGATTTATTATTTACTTTACCTACTGCTATCATGGAAGTATACAAATTGTGTTATTGCAATGTGAGTTTCTAGAACAATTTAATTAGCACCATAACCAGACATATTTTTAAAATGGATTATACAAAGATTTTCTTCAGACAATATTAATTATTTTTGTCTCTAGTGTTTTGTACAAACAGGGACAACATACATTGGAAAGCAGTCTTGAATGAAAATGGAAAGGTCTGTTTTTGAGCCAATGCTCGATATGTGGGGGATTAAACAAAGATTTACAAACCATAACACTTCCTGTGTGACAATATCTGTGATTTAAAAGTTAGTGGACAACTTAAAGCGCACTAAAGGCTTTGAACGTTTTTTTATTTTCTGCAAACAATATTTTGTGTTTTCTCCCAAATTTTAATCGAATGCTATTGCGCCATGGCTTTCGCTATAAATCCTGCCACCTCACAAAAAGAGGGTGAGGATCTTCTCCAATACCTATGTCTTTTAAACATTGCTGGTATACATGGCCCACACTAAGGTTCAGCACCAAATGGAAGAGAGGTACCTCCCGCTCGACGGAACTGCCAGCATGTACGCACCTGGGAAGCTGAAAGGAGATTCTAGTTCACAACAAGCCCAGAGAAGCACTGCTGATTTCACCCACCCAAGGCCAAATGGTGCTCTGCCAATTGGGTGTTGCTGCTATGTTCTCCTGGTCACAATCTGCAAAGGATACAAGCTGGATTCCAGCTCATAGGGCTCATCTGAGCTCAGGCAAGTGTAACAAAACTAGAGCAAACTAGTCAGTGTAGTTCATTTAACCAAACTGAATAGCACGCAGCAGGTGATGTTTTTGATAGTTTTTGGATCTCCTCTTTCTCTGCTGCAGCCTTTCTGCGATGGTGCCCACAAGAGACTGGCCCCTGAGATCTCCCCACTACGCTTTGTTCCAGAGAAAGACTGTACTTTTTGGTTGTGTGGTTGTAAGCACACCAGAAGTGCCCCCTATTGCGATGGTACCCATAAGCAGAATTTCATTCAGAAGGCTAAGCTACCAGCAGACCCACTTTCCTAATTGACTTGAAGCATTAATAGCATGCACTCAATCTCTTGATTGTATAGTGTCACATTTTTCAGATTAAATGTTGAAATTATGCCGTTCAATTGTGATTGATCTTTTTTGTATTTGATTGGGTTTTATCGGTTTAACCCAAATTTTTTAATAATTAAGAATCAGATTCTCACTAGCAGAAATGTATGGTTCAAGGAACTGAGGGTTTAGCCTCAGATTATAGGCTGCACTCAAGGTCCTCACTTTAAGGGTAAGGTAAATCTGGTCAAGGTTACATTATCTGGTCCTTTAATATAAATGAAAGTTATTACAGCAACACTGGAAAAACTTGCATGACAGAATCAAACTCTTAAAGGTTGGCTCCCGAGTGGCTCAGTTGGTAAAGGTGCAGACTGAGCCCTATATGTGCAGGAATTTGGTAGTTTGGGACTTGGAGGGGGACCTGAACACATTTTTACTCTCTCTCCCTACCGTCTACCCATATATTCATACCCATCCAAGTCACACTCATCGAACTAGGGGCAATGTAGTACTTAATATCACACTACACCGATGTGAAACATTAGTTGGAATATCAATATCATATAATTTTTTCACGGTTTGGAATTTTGAGGTGTTTACAGCATGATCGATGAGAGGATTTCGCTATTACTAGAATGTTACCAGAAATATAGATATTCTGCCATTCAAACTTCCACTTTAGCAATCCTGGAATTGTGAAAAGGGCAAAGTCCTGCCCCACATTTTTAATATAATGCAGAAGATGCATGCACTTTTCAACCATAGACAAACTACATCACCCAAAAGCTGCAGGAGTTGCTGTGGAGTAAGTAGATTCAAATATTATGCTAAATGATACTGGATCCACCCGACACTATTTTATTAATTTAGCCTTTATGTAATGTTTTAGCTCAAATATAATAGACAACATTTTAGATTAACCTGTAAGGGTTAAGTGCATGGGTCTCAAGCTCCAGTCCTCCTGTTCTCATTCATAGTTTGATAACCAGCATAGCCTTTGATCCATTAGCAGTGGAGTTTGACACCTGACATGTAAGGCTGTTATATGTCTTTTTCAAATTCTGTATTACACGGTTTTGGGGCAGAATTTGATTTTAAGTCTAGATCTACTCCACACTCCAACACTGTAGGTGGCGATATTAACGTGTCCACTATTTTTATTGCAGCCGAAAAACCCGGATATATATATATATTTTTTAAATTAAATTAAATTTTTTTAATTGAAAAGTCAAAATGTACAACAATATCTGGCACACATGTCTCACAAAAGGTCGGTTTTTACAGGGTAAGAGATAGCAACTTAAGAACAACAAAAAATTAAATTAATGAAAAAGATTTAAAACAATAAAAACCAAGAGACAAAACAGTGGTTAAGGGGCTTCAAGTAATTTTAAGGCATCAATAAAATTAAGAAGTCTTCTTGCTGTTTTCTTCTTCATAAACAGCAGGGATTTGTAGTATAATGCAAATTCTTTCTTGAAGACAGTAAATAAAGGC
>JAOYSI010062704.1:0-14706 GCA_025775065.1 Hiodon alosoides | reverse complement strand
GTCTTTTCCTGTTTCCTGATGTCACATACACAAGAAGCGTAAAGAAATGTTAGGCCGCACGGTCTTTTCCTGTTTCCTGATGTCACATACACAAGAAGCGTAAAGAAATGTTAGGCAGCATGTTTTCTCTTTCGAGGAACAGAACATGGTATCCTATAGTGAAGTTTGAGTCATTATTTCCGTGTGTTGTTTTTTTAAAGATAAATAATGTACCCTATCACGTTTAGAAACGTTTGTTTTGAATGAACGCAAGATTTTCCATCTGTTCTGCCAGCCGGCCATTGTCTTGAACCCTGTTCTGCATTGTCAGAGCTGTTCCTTTTGTTATTGACCGGTTCTGGTACTTTATGGACTGCTGCCCTGAGCTTTCTATTGACAGAGTGGAAATAGAACTCATTCGAGAGGGAATTATTTTTTTTTCTTTCTAGACTGTACTGTTCATAAGTAATACGGCAAAGTGAAAATCCGTAATTTTAATAAGATATTGTATGTTATTTTAACAATGACAAAGTTGAAACAGAAACTGAGAAAAGTGATATCCGCTGCCTTTACACGGTAACGGAGCTAGCAAACATAATGCTATGAGTGTGCCAACGCCTGTAGGCTGCGAGAGTGCCCACACTGTGAATATGCCCATGCTTGTTCACACACACACACACACACACACACACACAGACGTAAATATGTAATGGCGTACAATGTGTGTGTCAGTCCTGGGGAGAGTCCTCCCTGAAGAACGGCTAACAGGAAACACTTGCTTACAATACCTTCTGCAGGCAGGATGTTTATACAGCTGCCTGAGGCTTTCACTCAAGTTACCTATTTCCATGTATCTGTTTAAAGTAAACTTTTCCAAAGGCGCTGTTCAATTCTGCGTCCATCCTACCCCTGTATATTGAATGACGGTGACACAAGGCTGGGTTTTACACCTAGCAGAGACTGGTGGGGGTGGGTGATGATGGATGGAGGTTGCGGTGGAGGTTTTGGCCCTGCCACCTCCACCCTCAAAAATCCGCCTCCACCTGCAGTCACTCTGCTATTGTACCCCCACAGGAGAGATTCTCCAGCAAAACCCTGAAACGGACCAGGAAGTTTGTCGTGGATGGGGTAGAAGTCAGCGTGACCACATCCAAGATCATCGGCGATGATGAAAAGAAAGATGAAGAGATGAGATTTCTCAGGCAAGTGGAACAGTTTCCTGGATATAATTAAGTATAAGATCTTTACTTTATAGAAAAAAAAAGAGTCCTTAGTCTTTAGTTATCATGTAAAGTATTCAGTTTCCTCTGTACATATTCTGTTTGGTATCCGTACATTAAATATCTCTAAAAGCAAATGGACAAATGGACGTTTTAATCAAGTAAATATTTACAAATTTATCATAGTTAGTGTTTGTACGTTTCGCACCAAAAGAGAAGCCAGTTGATGCGGCCTTTAGCTGGTTGTCAAGACTAAAACCTATCCGAGAATAGTTTTTCTCTGCTTCCATCCAGTGGCAGAAAACTCTTACTACATCCTGTTTTGGGCCAGTACGTTTTTAAGGAACTTGCAGTGACTCATAGATACCAGAAGATTCCTTTCATATAAAAAAAAAAAGTCTGCTACTTTTTCTCTGTAGCATGTTTATGAGGTGTTAAAAATTAAATGTTATACATTATACATTTATGTATATTCCAATATTTTTCACATTTGATTTAATAACAAAGCGTTCATGATGAGAAATGGCTTTGAACTGAAACAATATGTTTTGCGTCCAACACCAGAAAAGCGTTACAGAATATATGGATGTCCCTCAACTCTCCCTGTCCTCCCTGCCGTCACCTCCTCTGCTCCCCTCCCTGTCGTCACCTCCTCTGCTCCCCTCCCTGTCGTCACCTCCTCTGCTCCCCTCCCTGTCGTCACCTCCTCTGCTCTCCTACATGATCCCTGCAGGCGCCAGGAGCTCCGTGACCTACGCCTGCTGCAGAAAGAGGAGCACCGCGCCCTGGCTGCTCTCAACGCCAAGCTGGGCACCCAGGCGGAGCAGATGCAGCGCCGCTTTGACCAGGAGATGAACGTCAGTCCCCTCCCCCCCGCAGCCTAGCTCGTGTTACGGTCGTGACTCACTCTGTATAGACTCTGCCAACCTGCCCTGTTGAATAGGATCAGTTAAGACCATTTTTGTCAATTTACCAGTGACTAGGAGTCACTGATGCCCTCAGTGGTCTGTGTTCAGTTTGGGGAAATCCAGCTGTTCCCAGTCTGTTTGTCAGAGGAATGTATTATATTACAGGGCCTACTGCCTGGGCCTTTAGAGAGAAAGGCTATTTATTCTACAACAGGAACAGAGAGCCGTGTGAATGTCCTGTCCCAAATGTCCCCCTCCCCACCCCCCAGGCGAAGAAGAAGTACTTCGACACCGAGCTGGAGAACCTGGAGAAGCACCAGAAGCAGACCATCGAAAAGATGGAGACGGACCACTGCGTGCGCCTCCGGGACGAGTCCAAGCGCATCCGCGCCGAACAGGAGAAGGAGTACATCCGGTTCCTGGATCAGCTCCGGAACAAGAAGAAGGAGGTTAGCGTGGGGCTGCATGGCCCAGGGAAAGGTGACGGGGTGGGCATGGATCAGGACCCCCATGGGGGGTCCAGATGGAGAAATGGTAGTCGTGGTTTCTGTGAAGTTGCCCTGTGTGATGGGAGTGGGAGAACTCATTTTAAAAATGATTTGGCAGCTTAAGCACGAAGTTGAGAAACTGCCTCGAAAACAACGAAAGGATTCCATGAAACAGCGTATGAATGACTACCAGCAGATGAAACAAACCGAGGTAACTAAAAGACTCTCAGCCTGACCGTGATATGTTACAGCAAGATGCCACATTCCAAAACCATGCTGCATTCTCACCACCCTTGTGCAATCATGTTTTTTTCTGTTTTTTTTTTAGGAGCAGTTGTTCTTGGCTGCTCAGAAGAATTACCTGGACATCACGCTGAAAAGGATCATCTCTGAAAACAAGCAGGAGATCTGCGAGACGGAGAGGGAGTGCCTCGACAAAAAGCAGAACCTGATCCGGGGTAGGTCGGTCGGCCGACACAGTCCAACAGACCCATCACCGCCTTCCCGGACCATCGATCCCAAGGTCCCCCATAAGGCGCTCTCACTGGGGAAAGGCTAACCCAGGCTCACTGTCTCCCCAGAACGGGAAGCCTCTGTCTGGGATATGGAGGAGTATAACCTGCACGAGAGACACCAGCTCCTGAAGCAGCAGCTTAAGGACCAGTATTTCCTGCAAAGGCACCAGCTGCTCAAGAAGCACGAGAAGGTACCGTTCTCTTTCTGTTCCCCTGGAAGCAGGCCGCCACTGCCGCTAGAAGGAAGTCTCTGATCTGATAAAGCGCGTTTTACTGTCAGATTTACACAAAACGCTGTACTGAGGACAGTCGAAAGACCAAAAAACCCCAGGGCCAATTACTCCCCGACTCCTCGGGCAGGCGAGACATACTCCTGGAAAATGACTAGACTGTCTGGTTAAGTTAGGTTCAAATGGCCTTTCTGAACCGATAAGGCTCAACCTTTTACACTGCAGCATTTGCACGGTTTCAAAGCTGCTGTGAGCTTTATTTTTGTCAGCAGTCCCGAATAAATGCTGCGTTGGGCGTTGGGCGGTCACGGTTTTGACCCCACACACTCTGGCGCCCGCAGGAGCAGGAGCAGATGCAGTGTTACAACCATCGCACGGTGGAGCTGCTGAAGTCCCGAATAAATGTTCCGTTTGGGCGTCGGGGCGGTCACGGTTTTGACCCCACACACTCTGGCGCACGGCTGCGGTCACGGTTTTGACCCAACACACTCTGGCGCACGGCTGCGTTCACGGTTTTGACCCCACACACTCTGGCGCGCGGCTGCGGTCACAACCATGCAGTGTTACAACCATCGCATGGTGGAGCTGCTGAAGTCCCGAATAAATGTTCCGTTTGGGCGTCGGGGCGGTCACGGTTTTGACCCCACACACTCTGGTGCGCGGCTGCGGTCACGGTTTTGACCCCACACACTCTGGCGCCCGCAGGAGCAGGAGCAGATGCAGTGTTACAACCATCGCATGGTGGAGCTGCTGAAGGGCCGGCAGCAGCAGGAGAAGGCCCGGCTGCCCAAGATCCAGAAGAGCGAGGGGAAGACGCGCATGGCCATGTTCAAGAAGAGCCTACGCATCAACTCCAGTGGGAGCGCGTCGGAGGACCGGGAGAAGGTCAAACAGGTGTGCCCACCGATGTATACACGGTCACAAAACGTTAAACGTCTGTCACCTGCGTGTTTATCATGTCGTCTTTTTCTAGTGATTTAATTTAGCATGCTGGGAAATGTAGTTTTATTGTGTGTGAGGGGTTCTGCTTTTCCGTGAGCCAACAACACAACGCCCGTGCTGGGTTTGAGATGGACATGTTCCAGCCGTGGCAGGAGTTGGGGGAGATGCGTATAATGGCCACTGCCTGTAACTGGCGGTCCCTGGTGTCCCAGTTTTCGCAGCAGGAGGAGAAGAGGCAGAAGGCGGAGAGGCTCCACCAGCAACAGAAGCACGAGAACCAGATGAGGGAGATGGTGGGGCAGTGCGAGAACAACGTGAGGGAACTGCAGCAGCTCCAGGTGAGGCCCGTGCGCAGATACCAACGCACGCCTGGAGAGGTTTTCAGCTTCACAAAGGCTGCTTGTTAATCGTTGTGTGCGATTCGTGCAGAATGAGAAATGCCACCTGCTGATTGAGAATGAGACACAGAGGCTGAAGTCTCTGGATGATGATCACAACCGGCAGCTGAGGGAGTGGAGGGAACTGCTCAAACCCAGGAAAAAGGTTAGTGCACCCTCCCTTCTGTCACTGTTCCTACACGTGTACCGCCACTGATGCCCTCATCAGTCTCCATACACACACACACACACACACACACATCTACCCCCACTGATCCCCTCATCAGTCTCCATACACACATACACACACACATCTACTGCCACTGATCCCCTCATCAGTCTCCACACACACACACACACACACACACACATCTACCGCCACTGATCCCCTCATCAGTCTCCATACAAACATACACGTACCGCCACTGATCCCCTCATCAGTCTCCATACACACATACACACACGTACCGCCACTGATGCCCTCATCCGTCTCCATACACACATACACACACATCTACCGCCACTGATCCCCTCATCAGTCTCCGTACACACATACACGTACCCCCACTGATCCCCTCATCCGTCTCCATACACACACACACACACACACACACATCTACCCCCACTGATCCCCTCATCAGTCTCCATACACACACACACACACATCTACAGCCACAGATCCCCACAGCAGTCTCCATACACACATACACACACACACACATCTACTGCCACTGATGCCCTCATCAGTCTCCATACACACACACACACACACACACACATCTACCCCCACTGATGCCCTCATCAGTCTCCATACACACATCTACCGCCACTGATCCCCTTATCAGTCTCCATACACACATACAAACACACACATCTACTGCCACTGATCCCCTCATCAGTCTCCATACACACATACACAGCTACCGCCACTGATCCCCTCATCAGTCTCCATACACACATACACACACGTACCGCCACTGATCACCTCATCAGTCTCCATACACACACACACACATCTACTGCCACTGATCACCTCATCAGTCTACATTGTTATTACAACTCTGCTGTCATATTTGTGTGTGTGTTATCAAACTCCATTTGTATATTCATCCCTTACCTATGTGCTTATGCAGAAGTAGATGTAAGTGTTTTGTTGTAAGCGTGGTTGATTTGAGCAGTCACACCACATCTGTGTGCCTGCCTTTACTGGAGTTAATGGCCAAAAAGGCACACCCTTCACCAAAAGCTGGCCCTCATGATGGAGCCGTCCCTTGTCCCCCCCCCCGTCCCACAGAATCTGGAGGATGAGCTAAACCAGAAGAAGAAGGAGCAGGAGATGTTCTTCAAACTGAGTGAGGACTCCCAATGCGCGAGTCCCAGCTCGCCCAATAAGGTCACCAAATTCTTACCGTACTCGGACTCCTCCACCACATGACCTCCCACCAACCATTAGCCTTAAACTCAGGACCAAAGTAAAAATATATAATAATAATAATAATAATTAATGTGGACGGTCGCCTCAGAATGCATAATGTCATGTTTGTTTTCCTTTAAAAAAAAAAAAAAGTTATAAGTATTTATATTTTAAAGTCATATTATTTTAATTAGATTCGTATTTGATTGTAAGCAATATTTGGGCTGACGTATTCCTTTTGAGGATTCCCCCTCCCTATCTTATACAGGCTTAATTCTAACTGTATGTAACCTTTTTATTCCAAGCACTGTTTCCTAGCGTAAAGATTTTCTTTAAAATACTGATTTATATAATGAGGAATATATTAGCATTTCTTCTTTTGTAAGCCATTCGTTTCCCTGGCTTTTCCCTCTAAAAAATCTGGCCTGTCTGGTCTGTTACGAGCTCATTCTGCGTTCCACCGACCAGCTGAGACATCTGGATTTGACAGACAGAGAGGCTGCAGTGTATGGAAACCTTCTCATTTTAAATTTGTGTTCCTTAGTTACAAAAACGTTTCTCTAACATTAACTGGGTGTATAGATCGACTTGCCAAATATGGTTTATGTGAAAATTTTAATTTTAATTTTATTTTTAAGTACAGCGAATGTGTAACATTCAGCTTTGCAAGTGGTTGCCTGTTGAAAATAACTTGTTTATTGCACACAATACGCATTTCACTGTTATAAGAGTTTCGGCAATAAAAATATACCGTTAGTGTTGGAGCTGTGATTCAGATCTAAAAATAAAATAAATATTTGACTTTAGTTCCATCAGTAGTTTTGATGGTTTGTCGGCTTGGAAAAGTAAGGTAATGAAGTGTTTTATTTGGTTCATATTTTATTTTCTCGTCAGCGGGCGTGAGATTCAACAGCTTATGCATTTAAGTGGGGAGGAAATTAAGGTGTTTTAAGTTATTTCTATATTTGGCCTTCGTTTAGCCATTAAAGCAGCATTCCCGTTTTCTTCTGCAATGTTGGGTGAAATGACAACGATGGTCTTAAAAAGGAACGCGGTCGTTTTATACCGTGTTGTAGGAGTGTGACACACTGGATTGGGAACTGATGTTGTCAGCCTGTGGACCGCATCTTTAAGAACCAAAGCGTAATACTGTTCTTTGATAGATAGGATTATATTCAGAACTGAAAATTCTATTTTATCAATCTGTGTACATTTGATTTTTTTATGACTGTATAGCAATACGGCACCGTCATGTGACCAACGTGCAATATGTGTTTTTCCAGTTAAATTATTTCACCAAGCCTTGCCCTGCAGAGACGTCTTTGCTTGTGTCATTTTCTCGAATTATACTCTGTCACTCTGGGTGAAAAAAGATTTGAACATTGAGGTTATATGAATATTTTGCAGTGGCCGGTGTATTGTTGCGCTATAAAATCTGTTTGTTTAATTTTATTTCATTTTACATGGTCACTTTGTTTTGTCGATTTCTGATTTTTCTAATTCGAGGTACTCCGTCTTCCTGTCGTGCCAACTCTTTCACTGCATGTTAATGTCACGCAGTATGAGAATATAGCCGTCTTTTTCTGTGTCTTCTGTAATGTGATCTGAAGCATTGTATGAATTGGGGTTATGCGTGAAATATCTCAAAGTGTAAAACCACTGTTGTACATAAGTCTATTAAAGAAAATGTTCTTAGTTTTGCGCATTCATTTAAATGTATTCACATTAGCGTTAGATGTTCGGGTAGGGGGGGTAGGTGAGAGCCCTTTTCTACTCCACTCAGCATGGAACAAACTTCTTTCTTGTCATTTCTGTTCGAGTGCATGATGGAGAGAATCCTTCACACCGACAGCCATCTTTCTTGGACTGACGAGATTGACTGGCGTTGCCCTCGGGACAACAGAACCAAGCTTAAAGAAAGACGCAAAGCCCCAAGCTATTTTAGCCGTTTATTAACTCAATGTAAAAGGAACTGGAAGTGTGACGTGTTCTGAAAATAAGAAGTCTGATTACAGTACTGTGAACCTTCTCATCTCACATTGTCCAGCACATTATCTCTCCAACCAAAAGTATTCTGCTTATATTCAATATACCGAGAGAGAAATGGCTTCTGCTTAAAGGATTAAAGGAAAAAAACTAAAGGGCAGTGTAAAATAATAAATGTTACAAGAGGATGTGCCCTTGTCTTTATTCATAAGCGTGACATTCCCTCAAGCGTCAGTCTGCTGCATTCACTCATTTAAGTCTGTGGTGTACTTAAGGAACAAATTTCTACACCGTCAACATATTGACTGCTGAAGTTCACATCCCGCATTGTGGCAGTCATTAACATCCATACTTTATATTTGAGTGTATTTTCATATATATTTATATTATATAAAAATACATTTGAGTATAAAATCCACCAGTGCACACTGGAGCCGAAATTTTCATTCAACCAGACACCGATTGCTGGTGTTTGACACCGTAACGGTTCAGAGAATCTCCGACTGCACTTGCGCCGTTCACGTGGTGAATCTGAACGGATGGAGAAACAGCCTCGAGATGCACGTTGCGGTCTCTCGCCACAACACATCCAGGCCAAAAACAAGCAGTCTCTGGTTACACGGCCCAGAATCGCTTTCTTAATGGGCGACCCACAAAACAAAAAATAAAAGTACCAGCAAACTGGGGAATATGAAATGTTGTCGCAACCAGGAGAAGACACAGGGGCCCCCAATCCCAACGTGACGGTGTCAGCCAAACGTGCCCCCAGCTTTGTCAGTCAATGTGATGGAGCCCCACGGCATTAAACATCCGCGCTCCCCCCCACGGGCCTGCAGTCCCGGCCACTCTGAATCCACGCCTGCTCTCCGCAGGGCGTGGCACGACGTGAGGTAAGCAAGACGCCGCCGTGGCTACAAAGCGCTTCATTTAAAAAGTACAAAAAAAAAAAAAAAAACGCTAATTCTACGCTTGAGACCAGTCAAGCAAATGTGGAGAGAAGGAAAGAAACAAAACAACATATGTCGTCACCTGGTAAATCTCTAAGCACCTTTTCGAGATTCAGTGTATGCACCGACGCCTTTTTGTAATCACCGAACGCCCCCGCAACCCATCACCTCAGACACACGGTGTACTGTTAAATGTGCTTAACGCGACAGGACTAGCACGAGGTAACAGTATTAAACCGCCGATGGAAACGGCCGGGCCGCACGCGGAAACAGCCGAACCCCCTTTAAGAAACGAGCACCCAGGCGCTCGTTACAGCTAGATGCTGTAAACGTTTAAACGCAGCCACTCGGCCATGGATGAGAGTGTTAAAGAGGGCGCTCTCTGTAAGCGCACGCTGCGCTGCGGATCGACAAGCTCAAAAGCGCCGTCGCTCTAAACGTAGTATTTATATTTATTATCTTTTTTTAAATGATGTGGGCGGGAAAAAAAGGTCTAAAACACTGATATAAGCACTACTAGAAGCTCGCCTGGCTTAACATTCTCTCGTGGTTCAGTGTCAACCGCGGGGGGGTGGAATTACATTCTGAGGTATCGAAGTACGGCCTTGGGTTCTCAAGTGATTTGGCAATCTGGTATGGATTAGATCCTCCGTTCTCAGATTTTTGTTTGATTGCGTTATCAGTATAACATCTACTCATCACACTTCAGCTACATGGATATATATATTGATGCTTACTTGCATATACTGTAAGCTCTGAGCACTTCTATATAATACTGAGGCACAATATTACAGAAGGCATGGAAGAAAAAGATGTGTACGTATAAGTATACATATACATATGGATATGTATATGTATATATATATATATATATATATTGCTCGTCTAATGCAGCTCTGGTGATACATCATAAAATGGCATACATAAGTTTAAGTAACATCAAAAGATTCAAAAGGTGTCCAGTATTAGTGGGAATGGTTTTGCGCCACTCATACATATTACTGTAGTGCGTAACCTTTTTTTGTGTATCCCGAATAACACTTTTAAGGAAAACAGGTCCTATAATGCCTGCTTAGAGGGCTGTTCCTTCGCTGTTTCTAACCTATCTGAAAGTGGACCTAATGGAATGTAAATAAAATGCTACTATTAAAGGTACCAGCTTTAAATAATAAAAAAAAGGCTAATTAAATATATCGTTTAAAAAAACAAAAACAAAAAAACCTCCAAAAGCAATAGCTACGGTTTCTTGGCCAGGTAATTGGAGGGGATCCAACTCTCTCTTGAGGCCCCGCCGCTTAGACTTTTACAAAACCACCAACCGCTTGTGTTCTTCTCCAGCACCTCAAACAAAGCCCCTTCCTTGAAACCCGCGGTCTGGTCATCTCCCTCAAAGTCAGCCACGGCCAGGAACAGCTCCTCTTTGGGCGAATCTTTAATGAGTGGGGGGAGTTTCTCTTTGGGCGGCTCCGGCTTCTCGCTCTTGCCGATCGGCTTCGGCGCAAAGGCCGCTTTGGCTTTGGATTCGTCCTTGTCCTTAGGGGGTGGCGGCACAAAACCCTTGGGCTTCGGGGGAGGGGGTCTGGTCTGTGGGGTAACAGGCTTGAGATCGGGTAAGTCTTTCAGGGGGGCTTTAGTTTCCGTGGGGCTGGAAGGGTCAGAGCTCTTCTTGGGAGGTGGTGGCCTTCTGGGTGCCACGACAGGCCTCTGTGGTGGCTCCTTCAGGCCGGGCGCTGCCGGCTTCTGGGCATCAAGTCCATTGTGGTCGTGGCCGTTCTGCTGCTTGGGCGGACATTTTGGCTCTTCGCTGCCCTTGTCGTTGTTGACCACACTGTAGGGAGCGCCACAGTTCAGCTGGGTCACCTCTGCGCCTGAACCCATTTCGGTTGGTCTGGGTGGCCGCAGCTTGCCCCTCAGGTTCACAATGTCCACCTTGTTCTCTTGGGGCCCGTCTGGTTTGGTGGCAGGCAGCGGCTTGGGCCTGATCAGTGGCTTGGGCTTCATGAAGGCGGCAGGGCTCGCCACGTCTGGCTTCTCCTCCTGCACCTCAGGCTTGGCCTTCGCTTGCTTGGCCACGGGCTTGAGATTGAACTTCTTGACCTCTTTGGCCGACACCTTGTGTCCACATTCCAGCCCCATTTCATTCCTCAGGTGCAGGGCTTTGTTCTTCTCCTCTCTCTTGGGCTCGGGGGGCTTGTCCGGCCTGAAGGGGGTGGCTTTGGGGGGGACCAGGGGCATGATGACCCCAGGGGCGGGAGGCTTCGGGGGCAGAGCTTTCGACAGGTCCAGCCTCGGCTTCTCCGCAGCATCTGCCTCCAGGCTCAGCTTGATCGACTCCCTCCGGGGCGGAAGGGCCGGCTTCTCCTCGGCTGGGGGCGCGGCCGGCGCTGGGGGCAGGGGCCCCGGGAAGACGGCGGGCCCAGAAGCGCTACCCTTAGCGGCGTTGGCCTTCCAGTCTCGCAGCTTGGGCCGGGCCACCGAATCACTGCTCGTTGAAGGCTCGACGGGCAGCGGCTTGGACCAGTTGTCCTCAATGCCCAAGCCGTTGGAGGCGTCGCCCTCCAGCTGGGCCATTTCATTGGGCAGTGGTGCCAAGAAGTTGGGCCGTGATGCGCTGCTGGTTTTTTTGTATTTGTCTATGAAGGTGACCGGAGCCCAGCCTTCTTTCTCATCAATCTGGATGTACCACCAACCACTGGAGTTCTTCTCTATAACCTTAAAATAAAATAAGGAACATTTTTAATTCTGAGGAGTGTGGTCCTCTGGACATTGCCAAATTTTATTCTAAATAATCTGGCACGGAATGGATCTTCTCAAGGACAGGGTTCTACTGGCAACAGCATGAGAGGTGCATTATGAACTCCTAAATCTAAAACTCCACACCCCAATGACATTTTACTCCAGCTCTCTAAAAGGAATCGCGACTAATGATCTGGTTTGTAAAAGAGCGGTCCATAGACATGATGATGCACGCAAGATGAAATTAAGCTCACTAAAATGATGACAGGTAAGGTTATGTTGTTAACAACGAGGCAAATAATGTATTTTTTATTTTTTTTTTTTTTAAAGGTCTCCCTAAGGGCAGAGCATGAAAACAACTCTTCTAATCCCTTCAGGGTTTAATTACAGGTCTGAGAGCGTAGTCCTCTAGATACAAACCCCAAGACTAGCATATAATGCTGTGTACTGTGCGATAAGCAATTAATGACCCAAGTGCTTGAAAACACTCATCCAGCCACAAGCGCCAGTATGGTTTTGATTCCCGTCATCACCGTGACGAAGCCAGCCCTCACCTCCACTTTGACTCCAGCCTGGAAGCTGATGCCGTCGGGGATGGTGGTCTGGAAGTCGGCGATGGTGTAGAACTCCTCCTCCACCTGGGGTGGGATGGGCGGTTTGGGCAGGTTCACCCCCCGGGGCTGAGAGGGAGAGGGAAAAAGGAAAAAAACTTTTAAAAAGATCCAAAAGGGCTGCTTAGGTCTAGTGAAGGCGCCAATAATGTACTTACAATGGAAAGATCTCGACGTGGCGGCGGCCTTTGTCTCAAACCTGCTTCTAGAAGAGAAAGTGGGAGAAGCTGGTGAGGCCGTTCGCCCTTTCGATTTCTGGGCTTGTGCAATCTAATGCCACTGGCTGGAGGTAGAGCGTCGTGAAAGTGCATTCTGTCCGTTCCAAAACAGTTTATCACACTGCATAAAATGGCATTTGTTCTAAAATTGAGTTAGCAGAAAAGGCCTAAGTTAATCAACGGTTCCCCATCCAGGAAATTCAACACCGCATTTACACAGAAAGGCTTTCAGAGGGTCAAGAGGGGGCTCCCAATGCATCCGGGAGGTATACTTTTTAATGTTTCCATCCTCTAAAATTAGATGCTCTATGGTTATTAAAAGTGTGTCTATTACTAACTTGATGGACTGGGGAACTGACAAAACATTTGAGTCCCGCACTCAAACCAGCGTTATCGGCACAGGCCGAATGTAAACCGGTAATATTTCGGTTATTTTTATATTTTTTGTGTTTTTGGAGATAATTTCCTATCCTAATTAAAATTCTAATGTATGTATGTATGTATATATACACACACTAAAACACTTCACTTAATGTTGGTTTCTATTTTACAAACAAAACAAAAAGAAAACGTTCCCTGAACATCCAATACAACTTGTAGGCCCAAAACTCACTGCGCTTGCTATCGGCGAATGGTCCGAAGCGTGGGTCTTTTTGGTTCTCCTTGGCGGCGTTCGGCGGCTTGGGGAACCCATCCAGGTCGTTGGTGCTGGCGTGGGCCGCCGCGCCGGCCACCAGCTTTTGGGCCAGGATGTCAGCTTTCTTCAGGTAGGAGGCAGGGGCCCAGCCTTCCTGCCCTTGGTGCCTGTGAGTGTGGGAGGGGGAGGGGGTTCAAACCGAGGGGCCTGACGCGCTAGCGCCACAGAAACGTAAAGAGCTTGCGGGAGGCGTGGCTTCTCGCCGCGGCTCCGCCTTCACCTGATTTTCCACCAGCCCTCCAGGTTCTTCTGGATCACCTCCACAGTCACGCCCCTCTCCAGATCAATCTCGTCTTTGTCTCGGGCCGCGTAGGGGTAGATCACGGTGTACTTTTCCTCTGGCAAAATCAGAACAGAGCCAAACTGACTTTCTTCAGTCAACCATAAAACAGCAATAAAATTAATTTAGAAGAACTGAAGACATGTACGAGTTCTGCAGGATAGCATTGAGTGTGCGATTTGAATGGCCAAATCGAAGTATATCCCTGATCTAATCGCGCACCAAATACAAGAGTAAGAACCACATTCATTTCACTGTGCTGAACACACTGCTGCTCACTGTGGCATTGTTGGGAACGGTTTTCTCAGCACAGGGAACACCGCTGACTGCGGCTTTGCTGAACACGGTATTCTCTCTGTGTTCAGTCACACAGGAAACACCTGAGACATCGAGCCTTTTCTGCTGTGGACATCCCTTCCTTTACAAGCGCAAGGGAGAAAGTGGGACGAGCTCCTCTGGCTGATTCTGTCCATGATATCCCTCCCATTCTGCAAAGAGCGGCTACTGCTTCCCCGAGTACTGAGATATGGTCCTTTCTCACCCTCATCTTCACACAATAAACACCCCCTAATGTCCGGTCACCTCCCCCACGTTGTCTACCGATTTCCCAGTGGACCAACGTTTGCAGACTAGGCTATGTTTTTGACAGAGGCTTCTGCTCTGTATGTCCGTAGCCTGGGCAGAATCACGTAGAGGGAAAAAACATGGACATGCACTAACCAGCGACACTTATTACACTAACCGTGAAACACACACACAGAGACATTGTTAGTCACAATTACCGTCTACAACTACTGTCTGTTTTTCTACCAAATCGATGCTATCTCATAGTTTTTGTAGTCAATGTCATATGTCTAACACAAACATGATGTGGTCACGAACAGTTTGATGATATGATAAATGTCACATATTAAAATAAATATCAAACGAACGAAACATTCCAACAGGACAAATGTGGAGTACCGACTGTTCTTGAAAGCAGGCATTAGAGTGAGAAATAACTTTAAAAAATTAAAAACGGGACATCTCCCAGTACTGCACACCACACATGCGTGGGGTTTCTGCATGCAAGACCAGAGGGGGACCCCGCTGGAAAAACCGGGGGGGGCCCCTTCGAGACCGGGGGGGGGCCGGCGGGAATGGCGGCGGTGTCGGGGG
>JAOYSI010062693.1:0-23585 GCA_025775065.1 Hiodon alosoides | reverse complement strand
GTTCTTCCGCTTCCAGTCATTGGCACACACGCTCCCCCACTGGCGGAACTGGAACACCTCCACCCTCCCGGAGCAGTCGTTGTGACCGCCAACCAGGCGGACCCTAGCATTGACTTTAAAACAACATATTTTAGGGTGAAGTGCTCTTGCTTAATTCTGTTATACATAAGTACAGATGGGACATGTAAATCCTTAGGGGTAATGATCTCATCGGATTTCCCAGTGGGAAATGATATGCTCATTGAAAGGTAACTTTACTCATGTTCATAAATCTTACATAAAAAAAACTCTCACCCATCATTCCAGATATGGGAAATTCTCATGGTAACTCAAAAAGGTCACTCGCTAGTAAATTTGTCAATAGAACCTTTAAGGCTGAATTTGATCTTTTACCATTTAAGGAGCATTACCTCCTCTATTCATTTGGGATGAGTGGGATGGGCAGGCCGTGTCCAATTTAAAAACTCGAACTATATACCAGCAGGGTGGCAAATGCAAGAACACAGTAAACATCTCTAGCTAGCTTCACACTGACTACAGCTCTAAGGTGGATTAGATCAATGGATGTATTTTAAATCGGATCGGGGAAAAAATTATTGTCACTATCATGAATTTTAATGCAGTTGTGAGGCATAACACCATTGAAATGTTTTGTTTACAGACATTATTTTTCAAGCCCAGCAGCACATGTGTAAATAAACTCCCCCACACCCACCCCACCTTTGGGCCATTCATTCTTTCACGCATTAGAGCCCGTACAGGCAGCTCAGAACCAAATGAAAAGAGAGGCTCAATGTATCCATCTCGGATATGTGGGGGCGAAACGTTCAATCGGAACGACCTTAAGTGTTTATTGGAGGGTGCAAAAAGCCGAAGAAAAAGGTTTGTGAATATCTTTTTCACCAAAGAAGAAAACTACCAAAAACGAACACGCATTTAGCACTACAACGAGTACAAGATGTGACAGCCAGGGCGACATGGATGCTGTTTGCACTTACCTGTTTGGACAGGAGTCGATGCTGACTGTTGGATGCAGATACCTTTGAAAGGACAGCAAATAGAAATCAGAAGCCTCCCACTCCACTGCACTGGGAACGCATGGCTCAGGCTCCACATGTGGCGTTTCAATTAGCCACTGGAAGTCTACTGTACTGAGACATCCTTCTTCAACTTCTTCAGAGTTCAAGAGCAGCTTAGGAAGGTGCCTACAGTCAGCAGTGGACTGGACTGGTATCTGTGAGTTGCCAACTTAAGCATTGAATATTTTTTTTAAATCTATGCCTGAAACATAGAAGAACTGAGAGAGGATAACAACAACAGCAGTTTTTATCGTAATAATAATAATAATAATGTAATAACTTACCTGCAATAAGCAGCCAAACACAGTTCACGACCTCTGGGAATGCTTGTTTCATCTTGTCAAGTCTGAGAACACACTGACTCCTCACAGCGCTGGGTTGCTTTATCTCACCCTGTGACGTTGTTTTCCCACCCCTGGGTCACCTGAGTTTGTCTTAGAAGGGGGAAGTTGATATGCAACAATGGGGGTAACTTGAACAAGAATGAGGAAGACAATGAGAGAACAAAATGTTCTACGGTCTGAAAATATTTCACCAAAATCTCCATCTGCCCACCTTATCGTCATCATCACTGATTTCCGTTGCCCCTCACTCCGGCCCTTCAAAGTTATGGAGTTTACAAGAAAATGTCAAAAATAGTTTAAAGGACAGCTTGGTTGTCTAAAATTACCACACATCCAAGAGGATGGTTGTGAGCAACAAGAAGTTATTGGGCTTGGTACTGACAAAACCCCTTCCCTGGATTTCATCTTCATCCAACAGAGAAGGGGAAAACCATGGCGATGGATTTCTGTGCAAAGAGACTAGAGCTCAAAACACAGCAATATTAAATCAAATACTTGCAATTCAAATTTTGAAGCATGGAAAACTGTCATTGGGAAAAGCATTGTAACGCTATAAGTTGCAATCATATTTTACACATCAGTCTATTGCGTGGGCTCTAATAAAAAAAAACGTGCTTAGCTGGATGATAATGTGCACAAACTGTAGCAGCTGGATCAAGATCAACTTTAAAAAGATCACGTTTACGTTTAGTGTTGCAATTGTTTTCGTATAATTTAAATTCAAAATATATCAGTTACTTGTCAAGTAAATGGAATGTCACATGATGTTCCATTTTACCCTGTGACCTACAATTCTTTAGATGACAAGGAATGGTTCAAATTACAGAAAGATATTACATTTGGTGTTTCAAAGGTATCTGGCTCTGAATGCCCACAAAAAGTGTCATATTATTGTACCGATTTAGCTTATCTTAAAAACATCCTTTTACCCCTCAACTAATTTGGATTTTCTTAGAAGCAGTACAACTGCTTAGGGAAAATCAATGTTCCCTGCCTTTACTTCTCATGATTCATTGCGGCCGTGTCTGGATGCATTTACCCACCTGTGGTTTCCACTGTGTTCCTCTGGTACTATTGTGTGAGAAAAAAGGATCTGTGTGGGAGCAGGGGGAATGGGAGGGAGTGAGAGGGGTTAGACCACGGTGCGAATTAACAGAAGAGGGGTTTAAAGAATAGAATGCAAAGGAACAATGAGTCAACAGTTAACACAAAGGCCAAAATACACTTTTGTTGGTATTCTGAGCACAATGAACACTTTTCTGGACGTGTAGTATAGTATTTCACTGGGTCGGAGTTTAACACCCCTGTATTTAAACCAACAGGTCCTCAAGAACCAGAATGGTTCACACATGATGGCATTTTAATATTTTTTTTTTTTTCTGCCTTGCATTGGATGTTCTTGGGCCTGTTGCTTTGATCCGCATTGCAAATGACACACCCGCACATACGACACACTCGCACACATAACACACTCGCACATATGACACACTCGCACATATGACACACTTGCACATGATACACTCGCACATGTCACACTCGCACATGTCACCCTTGTACACGTCTCACTCGGACAAGTCACACTCCCACATGACACACTCACACATATGACACACTCGCACATGTCACACTTGCACAGGTCACACTCACACAAGTCACACTCGCACACATGACACACTCGCACATATGACACAGTCGCACATGATACACTCTCACATGATACACTCACACATGACACACTCGCACATGTCACCCTTGCACACGTCTCACTCAGACAAGTCACACTCCCACATGACACATTCACACATCATACACTTGCACATGTCACACTCGCATGTGGCAAACTCGCACAAGACACGCTCACACATTTCACACCCTCTCTTGCAAAGAAGCACGGGACACACTCGCACATTTCACACTCACACGTGACACACTCGCACAAGACACACTCGCACGTGACACACTCGCACAAGACACACTGGCACATTTCACACTTGCACGTGACACACTCGCTCATGCAAAGACGCACGTGAAAACATTTACACTTTTTGGTCTAAGCGATTGAACCTGAAAAGAGAATAATGGGTCTGAAACATGCATATAATCCACTGTGCTAATCTTGTATAACCTGCTATTAGAGCTGCTTTTGTGTTACCCAACACATGATTCAGATCAAGCTTCCCCTTCATTTCCCTCTGCAATGTAATTTGTAAGAGGCAAGAAAATTGGTCAAAGTTCATTTTTTTCTCTCCATTCTTGTTCTCGATGTACACACCTTTTGTCTCACCAGTAACAGGCAGGCAGGCAGGCAGGCAGGCAGGCAGGCAGGCAGGCAGAAATCAACAACGCAAACAACAGAGCTACCGTACACTCGGACCAATTCCACCAGTCCGAAACAGTCAGGAAACAACACAGAACTCCTGTGATTTCCTCAGCAGACTTCAGGAGCTTTCTAAACTGAGGTACAGCGCTGCATTTCCAAATCTTTTCAACATGTGTGTGAAGGAGAGGTGAAGATGTAAATCAGAGAAATGCACTCTGAGTAGAGTTCATATTGTTTTCATTTTCTAACATTTAAATAACATGGACTATTAATGTATACAATAATGAATGCTACTGCACGTTTCTTTCCTGTTTCTTAAAAGAATAGACTGTATTTGTCTAAAAACTGTATCTTTACCTTCTTTTAATTAAAAAAAAACAAGTGGTTGAATATCCTCATGGATACATTCACACAGGCAGAAGTTATTCCCCTTGTGAGGCCCATTTCCCCTAGTTTATACAGGACTCAATGTGGGATAACAGTTATTGCTGCGGTCATTACCATGCGTCTGTGAATAAGTAACTGCGCGAGCCCCGGGGCTGCACGTCTCAAAGTGTTTGCTGCATGCTCAACATGACTGACGGATTGTAGTGACTTCAAATGTCTAGGTCCTTTATTGCTAAAAAAAATTAACAATCTTTCATCTGTCAAAAGCTCATTCTATTCACCATAGCTTTCCATTTTTGCAAAAAAAAGTATATATACACGCACGCACACACACACACACACACACACACACACACACACACACACACAATCACACACTCAGAGGCCAGTTTATGAAGATCACATCACCGCTCATTACTGATTTAAAATGTTCTGGTTGGTAAAGCTCAGTGATTTCCAGTCCAGGGGAACTCCCTTGTGGTTACTAAAAGTAAAAAAACAAGTTATGCAGCTCATAACTTCCGACATAAACCGACATGTACACTAACACATCCAGTGGCTTTCTCACAGCTGTTTGTACTTTAACAGCTTCACAAAAAGTCCTTTTCTACAGCAAAACAAATATGCTGTACGTGTGTAGTTACAAGTTCAGGTGGTCCAGGGGAAGGGTAAGAGCTCATCTGGGACTCCAAAAAGCCAGGATTTGGTCCAGCAGACATCATTTATACAGCTGGATATTTACTGACGTAAGTTAGGCTAAGTACCTTGAAGTGCTGGGACTTGAACAAATCCCTTGGTTACAGCCTGCAACACACTTCTGAGTTGTTAAAGAACAATACCATTCAACAATTGGTGTGTACTTTATATTATCCTTACCGTCAAAAATCGGACGTAAAAATTTTTAAACAATCTGTTTTTTTAAACCAAATAATATTATTGGTAATCTTTTCAGTATTTTTCATTGTGGCTTTACAGTACACAGCTGTTTTATCTAACCTGGCATTAGATCCCATTTTATTCTAATCACTGGCTCAGACCTATAACACGTTTTTCTCGACTGTACAGTGAGGCATTGTAACAGACACTTTTGTCCCTTTCTCTAAAACATCATCCTCAGACAACAAATGCCTCTTCCTCGGACCCGGGGTAACCTTCCCCTCTTCATTCTCCTATGGGGCTTTTGTGCCCAGTGCCAGACTGGGAAGATCTTGGTGTACCCAGTGGATGGCAGTCACTGGCTCAACATGAACGTGCTGCTGAGGGAGCTTCACCAGCGTGGACACGCTCTGACGGTGATGCGCTCCTCCACCAGCTGGTACATACCCAAGAAGGCTGCCCACTACTCCTCCGTCACCATACCTGTGTCCCACAGAAGCAACCTGGAGGACCCTCAGTACATGGAGTCTTTCCTCAGGAGGAACCTGGAGATACGCAAAGGGGATGGGTCGGTGTTGGCTTTCATCGCCCTGCAACAGGAAACCATGTCTCTGCTGACAGAGGCCCACCGGGCCAGTGCTGAGCTGGCCCGTTTGATTCTGAAGAACAAAAAGCTGGTGGAGAAGCTAAAGATGATCCACTTTGATTTGATGTTGACTGACCCCGGCTTTGGAGGAGGGGTGATTTTGGGCAAATATCTGGGTTTACCAACGGTTTTCAACGTACGCTGGATTACCAATGCAGAGGGACACTTTGCCATTGCGCCCTCTCCTCTGTCCTACGTCCCAACAATTGGGTCCATGGTCTCGGACCGCATGACCTTTATAAATAAGCTGAAAAATATTCTACATTATGGAATTGGAATTTATATTGATCATGTCCTCACAAGACCTCTATACCAGGGTATTTGTGACCAATATCTTAGTCCTAGCACTAACATTTACTCTCTTATCCAGGGAGCAGACTTGTGGTTAATGCGGGTGGACTTTGTCTTTGAGTTTCCACGCCCCACGATGCCCAACGTGGTCTACATTGGCGGCTTCCAGTGCCGACCAGCCCTGCCCTTGTCTGCGGATCTGGAGGCATTTCTGCAGAGCTCCGGGGAGCATGGGGTTGTGGTCATGTCTTTGGGGACTCTGCTTGGAAGCCTCTTACCAGACATATCCGAGATTGTGGCTTCTGCCTTTGCCCAGCTGCCACAGAAGGTGGTCTGGAGACACCTGGGAGAAAAGCCCTCTACTCTGGGCAACAACACTCTGCTGGTAGACTGGCTGCCGCAGAATGACCTGCTTGGCCACCCCAAGACCCGCGCCTTTGTTACACATGGGGGCACCAACGGCATCTATGAGGCCATATATCACGGTGTTCCTGTCCTTGGACTTCCGCTCATTTTTGACCAGTTTGATAACATGGTTCGCCTGGAAGCCAGAGGGGTTGCCCGGGTGCTGGAGGTAACAGCCCTGGAGGTAGACGCCCTAGTGAAAAATTTGAAAGACATCCTGGACGAGAAGAAGCCCTACAGAGAGAACATGCGCCGACTGTCTCGGCTACACCACGACCGGCCTCTCAAGCCCATGGAGGAGGCCATCTTCTGGTTGGAGTTTGTCATGAGGCACAAGGGCGCATCACACCTGCGGACCGAGTCCTACAAGATGCCCTGGTATGCCTACTATAATGTGGATACATTGGCACTGCTCCTGGCCACTGTGGTTACTGTCCTTCTGCCCTTCTATGCGGCATGCAAGTGTCTGTGCCGGGCTACATGTAAGAAGAGAAAAGTTAAACTGCAGTGACCAGGGTCAGCTGTTTCAAGGACACTCAATTTAACATATAATTGTTTAAAACCATTACCCAATGTAACTGGGAGACAATTGGTTAGTCATATCTTATTCCAGATTTGCTCCGCTCTAAACATTAATAACAAGCTTAAAGAAATACAACAAACTCTTCCGTAAATATAACCTGTCTTGTCTGTTTGAATGGTTAAAACTAAACTTTAAGCTTAATGGGCAATTAGGAAAGTTTTTGTGGTTTTTCAGTTTCAGTGTTTTACTGCTAGCAAGTGCAAATTAAATCTGGAAACACATTAACAATGAAAAGCATTTTAATAATTTTCTGCCTAGAACAATTCTGCTGCTAGACCATAATCAATTTGGGGAAAATCTTGAGAGATTTAGGTAAAATAAACCTTGCTTCGGCGTGATAAAACACATGGGGCAATGGGAAGCCAAATAGATTAATGAATAACGATTTTATTATAATAAGTGTTATGAACCATGATTTGACATGTGGCAGTAGTGAGATTTGACCTGAAGTCTACCAAGCCGTTTGATTCGAACAACGTTAGGTTTGAACCAGTTTGCGAAGGGGGTCGTGTCCACCTCAGACTTGGGAATGACAGTCAACCACAATTTATTATACTGGGGGTGGGGGGGTGCAGTCAGAAAGCCATGTTAAAAAAATATTTCTGCAGAATGTCAGTAAAGACTGGACAAGAAACTTGTGATTGGCATAAATATGGCTAAAAGGAAAATCGCAATGACTTATGTAACGGTGCTTATTTTATAGAGCCTAAGAATATTTTTACATTCCCACAATTAAAAGTTGGTTTGTGCAGAAGTTTTGATGAAGATAGAATTCAAATAAGCTTAAGTCACAAATATTTAGTGAAACTGATTATGCAACATCTTTATTCATTTTTAGACAATACATTTCTTGTATTTGTACTGACATTGAAGGTACCAATCTACTATTATGCATGTAGAAATATTCACACTGAATACCACAATCTCTCTTGGTCAAAACAATTAAATTAATTTAAATGGAAAAATTCTAGATGCAGAGTGGTAAGGCAAATAACTGAGGGTGCTGTTTAGTTTACATCTTCTAAATCTGAGAACTGCATGACTGTCAGAGGGCTATATAGTCTCATTTCTTCGGAAAAAAAATAAAGTGCTCTATCCAATATGTTCTAGCATGTATACCAAATCTGAGCCTTTTGCAGCCGTAATTTCACTTTCCAATTCAGTCCTGATCACTTTGGCAAAGAAGGAATCAAAACGTAAAAAACAAAAAATATATTACAAAACATCTAAAATTATCTTTTAGATCTAGTTATATTAGCAGCTGCGGGGCTATCCAAGGCCATCATTCTGTATTCCTCATTTCTTCATCTTTCAAAAATTCTGTCAGAGTGATTTCTGTCTGGGGTTAACCAAATGTGTGAAATTTACATGGAGTCTTCCAAACACACTAACAGTATGTATATAATTATACAACCTATATAATAGATACCAGTTTTGCAGCTTCTAGTAATATCATTCCATTAGGAAAACATCAGAACCAACAGTGGTTTATCCGTGACCATGAAATCTTGACACTAGCTTTGATCGCTCATTTGTGACTTTTTGCCACTTGATTTATCTTTGTTTTATTTTTCCCTAAATTAGTTTGAGGCACCTCACAAAAACAAAAATAACCCACCATAAAAATATATAAATTAAAATACAAATATGACAAAAAACAATGTAACAATGTAAATTGCCTCTGGATTTGCCAAGACAAATTCAAGATCTATTCTTGGCTTCTCTCTGTCACAAACCTGCAGACACACAGAGCAAGCAGAGTTTCTTATAAATGTAAGCAAGATGTATTACTATTTATATATGTACAATGAAAAGGAGGACAGAGAATCTCCATAGGTTGACAACACTGCACGGCAAACGTTTTGTGTGATGGAAACGGCACCAAAAAAAACTAAAAAAGGCTTCCATGGGGCATTCCGTGACAACCACTAAAATAGTTTCCTAAAGCGAATGCACTGCCTCCCCCCACGTCTTCAAAACAAACTCCGGCAAGATCAGGACACAGTAAATTCCTTTTTTTTTTTTTTTTTTAATAAATTCTGCTTTTCTAAAACAGTCTGAGACACTCAGGGACCACCTCCCACGTACATGCGCACGCGCACACTCGCACATCCTGCCGGTAAGCAATGTGTTAAGCGTGCCTGCACAGAGCACGATGACCCTGCCAACGTGTACATTTGTCCACACCACACTTCCAGGACCTTTCCCCTGCTGGGATTGTGCCAAAAGAAATTTCCATATCGTTATAGAGTCAGGATGGGAAACGTCTGGCCTTTTTGTCACAGGATTTAAAAGTATCCATTTAATTCCCCTGCAATGCTCATCTGCTTTCAAGTCCAACTATAATGGTTTCAATGAAATATTTAAAATAACTGATTTAATTTCTGTTTTGTTTTATGCCGGTTCTACTCTTCCCAGACATGGAATTATATAGCTACAATTGCCTAAATTTGAAAAATCTTAATCATCCTTGTTCTGAATGGATTTCAGCTTTTAAATCAAATTAGCTCATCTGCAACTGGCAAACAAGTGTGTGAATTTTCTAACGTATGAAATCATGACTTTGGAACGAGATTAAGAGTTTAAAAGATATGGCATGAGCAACTCCCACTAGTGTGAGAAATGACAATGTTAATAGGACATTTGAGTTTTGTATCCGATTCAATCAGTGTTCTGCAATTCAGAGAATAACTGTTGTATACACACGTGCATATAATAGCAAAGTTCTCCTGCATAAACGCATATCTTTTTTCCCCACTCCATTTCATAACAAAAACATGATGACATCAGAACCAACTACAGAAGAAAAATACGTTCAGATCCGACCAGTTGACCACTTCAATTAACAGAGGCCGACTCAGTAAATTTAATTTCTGAAATTCATTTTCAGAGCCCCAATCATAGAAAATTCTCTCTTGCCAGTCCAGTGAGAGAGAGAGAGAGAGAGAGAACACAAAGGTCCCTCGACCGGGGCGGCACCATACCACGCTAAAAAGGCTACACCTGCGCAGTGCCTCACTGTAACCCAACACATGACTCAATGATACCATGTTGAAAATAATCCTTTTAAGCCCGTTCAAAACAACAACAAAATAGTATCACCATCAATAATCTTTCCCCCGATTAAAAAAAAATAATAAAAACCTCTCATTCCAGGACACTTTTCTCCCCCTCTCTTTCCAAGACAACGGCGTAACACATTGCCTACATCGATACCCCAGTTTTCACACTGGGTCTGAGAGATGGACCAAAGCAGATTATTTTTCTTGCACACGAGCCCGCCACAACAGTGCGCTTGTACAGCTGCCTGTTCCCTCGACCTGCGTGACCCGCCCCTGAGGAGGACCCTTTGCTTCTCTCTGCCTTTCCCGAATGCAGAGGGCCTACAACAGAGAGGACTCCCTGCTCCCCGCGGTCCCGCCCCCCGTGATCAGGTTTCGCAGCAGCTTGCGTCGGCCGGCCTGGTAGTCCTCCTCGTCCACGTTGACCAGGAGCTTGATGGCCTCGTGGCCCACGGCCTGCTTGAGCGAGTCTGTGATGAAGACGCCCTTCAGGGCCTCCAGCAGGGAGCCGTTGATGTAGTCCCGCCAAAAAGCGTCCAGGTAGGTGAGTTCCGAGAACTTGATGTCACAAATGATGGAACCCAGATCTCTAGATTTTAGGATGGTGTTCGCCTGGTTGAACCTCTCAAACTGCCTCTCCAGCGCCTCCTGCTTGTTGGAAAAGACGTTGCCCTGTAAAGCAGACTCGTGCTGGCAATACTCCGCACGCACACGTAGGCGGATATCTGTGGAAACAAAGAATAATTTAGTATTTAGCCAATCTGACAGCAGAGTGGCGATTTATCACTTCAAAATCAAAATGAAAGTTTGATGCGTTAGCATTATTGTACACAAAGAAAAAGTTTCTATTTTTACAGTGATGCTTCTGTAAAAATTGTTTTTAAAGAATCAACTAAATAATAAGCTAATACCCTTCAATTGAGACTTGAAAGAAAATAAGCCTAAGAAGAAAAGCATCAGCTTTAACTGACACAGCTATCTTTGGATAAAATTACACTTCAGGTAACGGAGGATTTTCAGTGCTGTGAAAGCGGGTGATACTGGGAAAGCATCATGAATACGAAGAGTAGGATATTTCACATACAGCTCTCAGGAAGGGATACACAGACAACTGACCACATTCAGCTTAGACTATCAATACTGAAGCAGTGGTCAGTTCAGAGCCCGAATGCAGTGACTCAACTCTGGCGGCCAGGTGTGGCGGGGCAGCTGTGACTCACCACAGGTCTGTTTTTCCCGGCACTCAGCCGCTGTGTGGGCCCTCTTCCTCTTGCGGCTGGGTGCAGGAGGGCCGGGCTTGGCACGGGGAGGGCAAACCTGGGGTCCTGATGGGGAGCAGCAGATGACCGGCTGGGGACCTGGAAGAACGCGATCATTAGCGGGCGGAGATGAGACAAAATACAGGAACGTAGACGTGTGGGAGTAGGAAACAAATCAGGTGGTCATCACAGAGTCATGAGAGTAAGAGACAGGGTGACGACGCTAATTAAGGTTTTAATTTAGGTTTAGCACTGACGCACTGAGATCCAACCCAGCCTTTCCTATTCGTAACAGTAGCAGGTACCCCAGTGCAGAGAAAGCGTGCCAGTCGTCAAATTATTCTTTGGCTATTGATGTTACCTTCTCATTAAAAGGAGTAAAAATACAAGTCGGGCCAGCTTCATGATTCAGCAAGATTATTATTTCTCTTTAAAATTGGTTTGTAATATATGGGTTTAAAGCCAAAGGTTGAGACGTTTCCAAAGCTTGGTGAGCAAAGTTCCAGACTAATTGTTTTCACAGAATAATTTAATACACTGCAAGGGAGATTATGGAACCACAGTTGTGTTTTTAATAACGCCATAAGAAGAACATACATTTAAACCTGCACGGCCCATTCAATCAACAATACATCATATAGAAAATATATTGTTTTTTGATAGAAAAATTAAGTTAGTATCATCAACATGAGATTCAAGCAAACCATTAGTCTGGAGCTTTCCTTAATCCAATCATGTATCTAGCAGTGGTTTTTTTAGCTGGTATTTGACCTCTTGTGTTTATTTGGACACGACGCAAATCGGATGACAACTGAAACACACACACACACACACACACACACACACACACACACACACACACACACACACACCTCCCCCAACGAGTGACCCTGTCCCAGTCACACCTGTCCTCCGGTGGGGTGTGGCCCCGCTGCTTTCCCCTCCGCCTCGGGGAGACACGTAACGTACCGATGTCTCCTCCAGGTACTTATCCACTGGGTCTGGACAGACTGAAAAAGGAGGATACAAAAACAAAAGTATGGGGGCAGATAGCATGAATTGGCGATATTCTTCATGCAACACGGCCTCCGAGTAAATATCTCCTATTTCGCAACACGAAAGCAGGTTGGGCAGGAGCACTCCCTATCATCACTGCTTATCTGTTACTGATCTCACATGGCAGGTTTTCGCAACACAGCCTATCAACTGGAAAAAGTTCCACGATTTCAGCAAGACTGTAATTAATAGACTACCTGAACACATTCACAGGGCAGATACATTACAGGGAAACATTTTGCTCCACTTTTGTATCCACCTATGATGTGACTCTGATGTGAAATATATATATAACCATGTTTTCCTCTGTCAGCAGAGACTACAGTTCCCACACGTGCCAAGCCCCGTGCATGTGCTAGAATCAGAAATAAGAGCATACTGGAAAGTAGCACACTCTGAAAGGCCAGACCACCAATACAACATTGCAACAGTGCTCAATTTGAGCTAAACATATACTACAGTACTCCCATATTCCCAATAACCATGATGAAAATAAAAACGTATTTTCAAAAAAAGTTGAAATTTGTGTTACCGTTAATCCACTGACATGTTTTAGTAGCCGTCTTTAAACGTCTTTAAAGCCCCATTCATTTTGGTGCTCTGGTGCACTGACCTTTAATGTAGCTTTGTCTCAGTTGTTCACTAGCATGTTTCGTAGCCTTAACGATTGCCTTCCAGTTCGTAATTAACTTAGCCAAATTTTTCAAACCTATCAAAATTGCTGGCGCCATTAGGTAAAAAAAATGAATAAAATACGACCCCCTTCACTCTCCTTAACGTGAAATTTGGTCAAAAGTTTTTCCGAGCAGTAAGGGCACCCATAGTTTGAAGATGGAGCGATCAAAAGTAATGTCTGAAATTCAAAGATAAATGTAAACATGTAAACAGTAAAAAAAAAAAAGTTTTTTTTCCACAGGGAAGCTAACTGGCAATGTTTTCTCCACACCTTCTGCAGCTTTTCTGAAGGCTCTACTAATGAAAGTGTATTGGCAGAATGACAGTAAAATCCTCCAATCAGATTTTGATTTGTAGTAGGTGGGATTGCTGCACAGTACCTTCTCTGTGACTTAACTTGGATGTGCTATTCAGACTGCAGTTACATGACCCTGCACTGGATGCACATGAGAAGCAATGCATTTGAAGCCAGTCAAGTCACGTCAGATTTGCCAACGTTGTAATTGTGTAGTTGTGTACTTGGGAAGTGTAAAACGGCAACTACCGGAGCCACTGATGGATGTTGAAGTAGCCCAATCTTATTGATCGCGTGGCTATAACTTGAGCTATTTAACAATGCTTAAGCATGAGTCAGAGAAACAACTACAAGCAGATATAAAGATTTTAAGTTTGTCTTTAAATGAGCTGGATCTGGACAGTTTTATAATAAATCGTGACCTATCATTACAAAACGAAGGCTTATGTTTTCTTTTAATATGCATTTTTTTTTACGAGTATGCTATGGAGGCCTGATAGTGAGTCGCAAAACGTGAAGCAAAAAATTGGATCTGGGGTGAAGGCATCATCAAGCTGGTAGCAGAAGGGGTACCCTAAATTGCACTGCACACTACTGCTAAAATCGGTAACAGCAAAGGTGTGATTAATTTGTTTACGGGTAAGTATATTTTAACATTATAATTTTAACAGTTGAAACTATTTTCAACATTTAACATCCCTATTTTCAACTGAGCCTGAACATTGACATTTCATTTTTAGGGTTTTACACAATAAAATTGCTTTGTTGAAGAAATTTTATCGCCTGCAAAAACTTGCAGACACATATCATATAGGTTTGCACAAAAATATGCATAATATCTCAGTGAAACCAGCCACAAGCTCACCAGTCTGTCTCTTCCTCAGCGTGACGTACGGCAGCAGGTCGTGCCTGGTGATGATGCGGAGCAGCTGGAGGACATGTCTGAAGTTGGTTTCATCACAGCGTCCCTGGCGCTCTAGTGCCAACAGAAAGTCCCGCCCGCTCCGGATACCGCCTCGCTCGTACTCGTCGATGACGTCCACAAACAGGAAAGAGAGGACCCGCACGTCGCGATGGGTCAACTGGGCTCCCACGATGTCAAACATGCGGTGCAGGGAGTAGAGTCCGTACGTGTTGTCCACCGCCTCCTCGGGCCAGGGCTCAAAGCGCCCGTTCTGCCGTTTCCGTGATGAGGAGAGGGCAGCAGAGGATGTGGAGGTGACCCTGCTCGGGCCCCCTCCACTGGAATTCACAAGGGACGAGGAGGACGCCACGCCCCCCATGTTCATGTCCCGGCTAGGGGCGGAGACAGAAGAGCTCTGAGTCGACTCCGACTGGCTAGGCTGCATGGGATGCCTGCCTTGACTAGAAGAAGGATCTCGTGGAATGAGGAAAGGAGGGCTGGTGTTAGCGTGGGGGAGAGGGTGCTGCTGTGAGGTCATCACTCTGCACCAGGTTGGGGTGGAGTGGAGTGGGGAGGGGATAAAGGGGATGTGGCTACCCCTGCTAAGCACCTGTGCCAGATGTTCACGTCACTTCATCCACTGCCTTCCTGTTTCTCATCCAACTCCAAGATGCCTCTATAATTGTGGGAAATAAGTAAAATAAATAAATGGATTCACAGACAAAAAATTCATTCATAAGCACATCCACGAGTAAACATTCTTTAGGGATCATGCTCTATGGAAAAACTGAATTAATCAATTAAATATAATCACTTAAAAAAATAAAAAATAAAATAAAATAAAAAAGACTATTACAAAAATAATCCATTAAAGAAGTGGGTTGCTTGTCAGTTATATTATATAAACAGACACTTTCATTTAAAATTTGAATGGCAATAAAATTGGCATTGGTAAAACGTAATGTTTATAAATGAAAGGGTTATTATTTTTGCTGTCACTCAGCAACTGTGTAAATGCATCTTAGCTGGTGGCTAAAAACCTGTACGATTGGTCTCGATCCAACTGCCTTCACAGTGCAAGAGGTTCAGTGTTGATTGGAGGAGTGTTGCCGCCTGCCTACATTACCCTCAGTGCCTTTAAAAATCATCCAATGAAATCATCCCTGGATTTTAACCAGCAAACTCCAGATCATAAGTCTGAACTCAGGTCAGACCATTGAATCGGTTTTTCTACTGATCAGATAATATCAACTAGAACCACACCACTAGGTCATTACAGTGGATTCATAGCACACAAACTAAATATATTTAAAAAAATAATTTACTGCATAGGCTTGTGCAGCTTAGCCACCCCAAAAAAAATGTATTTTCTTGTTTGGATAAGGAAAGTCTCTGTGATTAACTCACTACCAGCTTTTAAAGCCTAGAAAAAGAAATGGTACAAGTATCATGTCTGCTCCATATTATGAAATGAATTTACCAACAGCAACTGTGCAATTTTAATCAGCTTACTGTAGCTTTTCTATCATTTCTCCTCCTCATTTCAGCCATAGGGCTTATTGCAGTTCATAATGAAAATAATTGTATGAAACAATTAGCAAGTTAAACCCCCTTTGGAAACTAAGTGCACCGCAGGGTTAGTTTATATTCGAGCTGGAGATCCAGGCCAGGAAAGAAGCAGAAATGAGAGGATGTAATATATAAAAACTTATTCATCCTTTGGCATTATACACTTTGTAAAACCAAAGGGAACGAAAGCTGTAAAAAAAAGATTTCATGAGAAAATTACATAGACTTTACATTCTATGGTAAACAAGAAAAAACTTATTACAAAAAAATGAATTGTAGACAAAGAAAAGGATGATGACATAAAAACCAATAACAAGATGTTTTTTGAATTACTGCTTTACTGACCATTAACATTAAGTATCTAATACCCATTTATTAAAAGATTTTCAAATTGCTTAGGTCCACAATTAGAAATTAATTTTACTTGAAACTCAACTTTGTTTATAACGCACATTACTTTAGCCAAATTTCAAAATGTGCATAAGATATAATTTGAAAGAAAAATAGAATAACAAAATGTATCTCCTCAAAGTTCCACCTTGTTGATGGATCAAAAATGACAAGCAATAACGAAAATAAAATTCTCATCCCTCAAATTTCTCACTCCTTCACTGGTCCTCTCAGCCAATAAAATGCATTAAGGAAAGCACAGTTAGCTGTACTGCATATAACTGAGTTTGAGTTATTACTGTAGTGAGCTAGCTAGCGAACATAGACAAAAGCGATCGCTAGAGACTTCAATTTAAACATAACCAGCTGATGTATGTGAATTGCCCACCCTAATGTTAGCTAGCAAAAAACTGAAACCCTCCATCTTGATTAGTGGATTTGACCAACCTTAAGGTGCACACTCCCCCTACTGGCTAAGACCGGATATTCTAACTTAATCTCTGGAAAAAGGGTATCTCTGAATGCCCTATTCCCTTTCCGGTTTCTTAAAACACAAGTAAAAAAAAAAAAAAAAAGAGGATATATCTGTTGATTAATCAACTAACTTTTAAAGCCCATATACATATACACACAGACACACACAACAGAAAGCGAACAAAAATACTTGAAATAAACAATAACTTGGGAACTCCTACATCTTTTCCCCGTGCATTTACCAGTTGCTAAAAGCAGCAAAGTGGAACATTTGCTGAGTCACAAGGACAGTTACTGAATCGGCAACTGTAGTAATAAACCTTTACAAAACTGAACATATAAAATGCTCTAATAATTTCCACAAGCTTCTGCAACTCTTCAATATTTTCAGCAGTGTATGTAAATAAGAGCATTTGGTCCCTTAAAATATATAATACAAAGTGATGTACATCGACATCAGTTAGTTGACCCACTATGTTCTTTAGAGTCTTCTGGGACTTTTCCTTTTCCTTCCTTAGTTTGGCTGTATGGCTGTTACAGTATGGCTGTTAAACTGTCCATTTGTGGTAACTAAATTACCTCTCATTGTCAACACATTTAGTGAAGGTGAAACTGCAATGATAAGTTACAAAACATTGCATAGTGATGCAAGAAAACACTCGACTTGAAACACAGTCAAGCTTTTTTCTCTTTGAATATATTGATACAGGCCTATTCTAAAACAAGAATGATATTGAAGTAGACATTTTACATATCCGTTCAACACTATTATTGTATTTATACGTTACTTCAATACACAGGATGTCAAAAACTGGCAGAAGCTCAGTGAAATAAGTGTGAAGGTCTTCAACTAGCTTAAAGAACAGTTTGGAACAGGACTCACTAAGCCTGTTTCTGCATGTCAGCTGGACATCTCGTCAATTAGGAGGTCAGTAAACAGTGGACTGAGGTGACCAATGTGTCAGAGAAGTGAGAGTTATGTAGAAAAAGCATTAATTCTTGAGCATTTTACTTCTGTTGTCAGCGAGAGGCTAATTTAAATTACGAGGGATCAACAGGTGGCACCACTCCTTCAGAAACAGCTGATGCACAAGACAGGGCCACACTGGCAGACAACAGGAATTAGGCAGGAGACACCTGTTCCAAAAAATTCAGGACTCTTCTCCCCCTTTTTTCAGATCTCTCAACTTGTAGCCAATTCCACTTTATTTGATCTATTTCATGGATTTTGGGGGTGATAGACACCAACGCCCTATTGGAGGCCATCACTGGTTAAACCAGATGTAGCTCATCCTCCCCACCCCAAAAAAGTATGTATATGTCAAAATATTTGAATGGGGATGATTCCAGTTCCTCAGGAAGTATTTTAATAAAAATCCTGGAAAATGTTGACAGTTTACAAGCCAACTTATGGAAAGTATTGCAAGATAAATATGAATGCAGTTTCGTGATTAATGTCAAGGCAACATGTCTATTATAGCGCATTTTAAATGTAAAACAACTAGCATGATTCATCATATCGAAGCCTTATAAACAAAGGGAACATTGTGGAGTAAAAAGCAGATCCAAATAATCAAATTTCAGCAACTCAATTAGCTACTTAGCTTGCTAATAAGGTTCCATATAATTTAGATTACTGTCAAAATATAACAAGTCGGCAAGCCAATTAAATACCATTTTACCAAGAAACTCTCTTCAAATGACAAAACATGACATTACTGAAACTAACATAACCCATACAATAGTATGCCATCATCACATAAGAATTCTCGCCAGCAATATCAAGCAAGCCAACTTTGATATCCAAATAGCAACCTAGCATTAGCTCAACTACCGAGCTAACAGTTAGCCAATTCGAAAATAATAGTAATAATCATAAAAATACTTACATGTACATTTATCAGACGTTCGGAGTACTCTTTTTAAAAGAGCACTCGTGATTTTAAATTAATAGCTTGCTAGTTACAATCAAGGTGTTTTTCGTCTAACTTGCTATCCGTTTCGCGACACCAATACACCATAGAACGGGCCAGCTAGCTACAAGCATCTAGCTACAACCGACAGCAACCAAATAGTAAACAGCATTAAGAGTTAGCCAACATCTGCCAAAATTACCGGATTTTTTACAATAACTCCCAATACACTGAAAACCGTGGCAGCCTTAAAATGTCTTTATAGTACGCATGACTATATAGATGACGTTTCAGTTTATATCATAACAAAATATCCAGGCAGCTATCACACATGTAGCAAGATAGGCTATAATGTCAGTTTACCTAGCCAACATTCGAAAAAGCGTTACCGTCTATAAAAAAAAAATCTTGACCGTTATGCTCTCTTGTTTTGCTTCTTTATGACAACATATTTCATATTCTTAACTGTCTGAAAAAATTACTTAGAGTTTTTTCCACAGTCTTCAAACAACTAAATCCTCACTCACGGGCATTTTTGTTCCTCGGCTAAAATGAAGGAACATCCGGGATATGATCAAACTGAGGGCAGCATCCGGGAAATATTGCAAAGCATGGTAGGTATCTGAACTAAACTTTTTTTCTGGTGATATTGGAGATGGATAGGCTGAAGCTCGTCATGTCAGCATCGTTTGTGAAGGTACGCAACTTAACTTTCACATCAAAACGTAATATATTTTACCTTCAAAATAAGATTAAATACAATCAAGTTCTTTGGAAATAAATACGTTTATGTAATATTATTTAAGTGTTATAAAGAGATTTAAATTTTGCCTTCAATAGAAAATTATGAAATTACTTATCCTGGAAAAGACATCAAAGGAATCTTCAACATAAACCTATCCCATTATATCCTGCACACATTCAATTTTTCAAATTGCTTTCATGATGAGTCTCTACTGAAAAATTGTGGAAAAAAGTGGCTTGATGTGTGCATAATTACAGTGACTGTCAGCTAAAGGATCACCTTAAAGAGTCTTACTTCAGTTTATCTCAAAGATATATATCTATAAAAGTAACTTTTCACTGAAAATAAGACACATCTGGAGCACTATTGGGAAAACTGCTAGTTACTTTTTTATTGATAAGTAGTAAATCTGAATTTAGCCAAAGACCAAGATAGATTTGTAGGCTATGAATCTTTTTCTGAGAGTACATACATACTAAAAATACTTATTCAATTCAGGGTTTCAGGAGCTGGAGCCTAACCCCACACACACAGGGCGAGAGGCAGGCAACAACCAGGATGGGACATCATTCCATTACGGGCCCGGGGACACACAGACAACACTCACACTGGGCATTTTTATCTAAGAGTATTCTCAGTATATATTGCTGTGTAAAAACAAGCTTCCAGTCAAGCATTATTCTTGTCTTTAATATGAACAGAGAAATTTGTCCTGGTTGACAATTCTAACTGGGATGAGGAAAATTTGAGCTAATCAGAGAGAATGGCCAAATATGGCCAACTCTGGTCCTAGAGGGACCTTTATATTCCATCTTGCTTCTTAATTGTTTGAGTGAAGACAATATCTGGAATGTCCCCTCGCCGGGTTTTATGTGAAAATCAGTTCTATATCCTGTCAGGTAGACTGGGAATGTTGAAGAGCTGGACTGAGTTCTAGAATTATAGAGCAGTGTAGAGTAGTTTAATTTGTTGTATCATGCTCTGGCCCTCAACATGCTCAATGTGCATTTTAATAGAAAATCGCCCGTGTGTGTAACCGTGGCATACCCATATAATAGTGCACATATTATCCGGCTGGTAAAAAATAAGGAAGGTTTATTTACTCACATATATATCAAGATAGATATATTTAGAATTTGTTCCTTCAATATCTAGTTTTTGCCCAAAATACTTAAGGAGTCAAGCTGGCACAGTGGCGGTAGGATACAAGAATAATTTTGAGCACTCCATGTTTAATAAAACTATGACTTAAGATAAGTGGCATCTGATCCTCATTGTGAGTCGGGGTTTGTCTAAAATAAGTTATTAATTAGCAGGGATGGACAACATTGGTCCTTAATGGCAGCAGCCCTGCAGGTTTTAGAGGCAACATCCAATTGGCAACTGCTGTATTTTTTTTTTTGGGAACATGATCTGATTAAATTGAATGAAAAGCCAGCTGACATGGTGGCGATTGAGGACTGCAGTTGCCCATCCCAGCAGAAAATAGAAATCAGGATCCATAAAAGTGCAAGAAAACAGTCTCAATATTTGCAGATTTTATAATAAAAAAAATATGACATTATGCACTGATCTTAGCATTTCTCCAATTGAAAATAAGCTCTTTTTCCACATCAGGGTGAATAAGCGTCTTGTATGATGCAATGAGGAATCTATATACTTTTATTTTTATTTTTTAAAGATCTGGAGAATTAATTTAATAACGATATACATGAGGAGAACCAAATCTTGTAATCTAGACCCAGAGCCAGTCCTGACCTCCCTGGGGCCCTAAGCAAAATTCTGCTAAGGGGCCCTCCTGCCTGACTCGTGAGCCATGTAAACCCTGACACGAGGGGGAGGTGGGGCCCTAGCATAATTTGCGGGGCCCTACGCAACTTGCGTAATGAGCGTATAGGGCCGTCCGGCTCTGTCTAGACCTTGAGTTTTCTTGGATGTATTTTTGCATGAAAAACAATGACAAAATCAATATAAATTGATACATACTTAATTTTGATCTGATTTTAACTGATCAAAATGCATTACTAATATACAAAATTCAAAGTTTGCTTTAGTATACATGGTACTGAGGGGCTGCTCTTATTAACTTGAACTAGTCAAAAAAAGATTATACATAAAATTATGTAGCAGAAGTTAATGGATATATTAATATTAACTTTCAGGCTAACCATTAGCAATCCACAGAGCAGTATAAAATTGATTTATCAAAACTCACTGCCACAGCTTACTTTCTTTCATATTGTTTTTAAACAGAAAATATTATCACAATAATTTTTAAACGCTGTTCCTTTTTATTATTATTTGTAATCACCAATTCTCCTGAACTTGGTTTTACCAATTGCGCTAAGGCTAGTCACTATGAATCCTGGTGGTGCAAGTGCCCAGGAAGCTGGTAAGCGACCAAACGGGAGAGCCCCTGCTGATTCCCACCCACCCCAGGCCGATTACAATCGGACAAATATGGCATAACAGGGCTCAGTGTGCACTTGAGCGAGCATCTTTACAGACTGACCTACTCGAGATTTAAATACTGTTGTGCCCATAAGAACTAGTTGTGTTAACAAATGGCCTGTAATTGCATATAAACAACGAGTGATGTCAAATAATGCTAGCCATAAAACAATGGCAAAGGACATATACATAAATATGATATATTTGTTCAGTAAAGAAAAACCAGATAGTAATCAATTCCAATCTACATTAGAGTGCTGTAAATTTAAGTGATATTCAGTACAGTCTCACAGTTCAATTAAGACAGCTCTTTCCACACACACCTGTAGAAGTACAATTACTGGCAAGCTTGCATAAAGACACTGGCCAGAACATTTTAAAAAGTAACAATAATATAGTATATTATCTTGCGAATTAGGTTCTACTCTTTATAATTGGAACCAAACCTAACTACATCTTCATTCATTTTTTTAAATACTCCAGGAGGAAACCATGTTCTGAAAAACCATTGTCGCCTCCTTGCATTCCAAGTTCTTGCTGCGTCCTGGAATCTGGGTATAAAATGCAAAGAAAAAATTACGATGTGTAATATAATAATGTGATTGTAACTAAATAATGTGATTGATTGTGCAAATGCAAGACCCATCGGAACATAGGACGATAAGCTGAAATGCATTAGCACTGTACATTATGTATTTGCAGATATTTAGTCTATACAAATTAACATTTGCAGCTGTGTGGGTACACTTGCCTGGTTGCACACGGCCTCCCCAAATCGCACAAAGGTAGCAAAGTGCTCACAGTTTAGGGTGAACAGCTTGTAAGGCAGTGTCTTGTCCAGCAAGACGTCCCGCCGCCGCCGTATGTCCGCCTCTGGGGAGGGCTTTCGCACATGTCGATTGTTGCTGATCAATACGTGCGCTCCTTTGGGTACGTTGACCTCCGAAAGCTGCTGTCGCCTTATCTGTGTCTCGCCAAGGAGCAGGTCACCGCACAACGGAAACACCGCTTGGAGGTAGTGGCGGAACATGCCTTTCATTTGTCCCTCATCTACAAGCAAAAGCCATCGTATTCTTTGTGTATAACAGAGCAAGACGCGCTTCGAGGTTTGCCTCGCAAATTCTCTCGGAAATAATCTCTTGCACTATATAATCTTGAATTTAGATGGTTTGACAATGGCCGCAGCTATGCAGAGTAGTTGTTAGGGAACAGAATTTCAGAACTTCCGACTAGAAGACAATTCTTAATCCCAGAGGATTTGTAAATCTGTAAATTTGTCCTTACTGTTCCTGGTGATATTGAATTGTAAAAAGCTTTACCCTGGGCAATGCATTGCAACCCTGGTTAGGAATCTAATCTATTAAAAAATGTCTCAAAAGACGCCTGATAACATGTAAATCTTTTACAATATCCATTTTAGATAATGAAAGTTAAAAGGTTAGAGCAACAGACCCGAACATTCATTGTACAGGTATAAAATGGAGCCAAATGAGCATCATCCTTGTGCAGATAGACAACCAATTACAGTATTTTAAAAAGTAATGGTTCATCATTGTTGTTGTGGTTACTGCTGTTATTGCTATTAGATTAATTACCTGCCACAGCAAAATGGATTACATATCCATCTTCATCATACACACCCCAGTGCGAGTATCCAATGGGGTAAGAAAATTCAATCAAGTCTCCAAATTGGGCGGTGGACACTACCTCGCTAACCTGAAACATAAAGCGCATTCTGCTTCTACAAGGCTCCAACCTGACAGTCTACATTTTTACAGTCAATTTTTGGAACAAGTTTCACAGGACTATCCTTACTGTTACTGTATTGTGTTTTTCCATTAACTTTACGTGAACTATAACT
>JAOYSI010062682.1:0-23588 GCA_025775065.1 Hiodon alosoides | reverse complement strand
TCTTTTTTCTTCTTTACATCTTACTATAATTTATTTTTTTATTTATTTCTTTTATTTTTTTTTTTTGTGGTGTTTTGCCTTCTCTTCCCTTTTATTTCTTTGCTTTTTTGTGTGCCCCCCCCCCCCCCCCCCCCAGCAAGTTTAAGGATTTAGGTGTCAGTCCTGAGAATATTTCATGCTCTCTCCTGGATAAAAAAATTTATTGAATTGAATAAATATAATTAAGCCAAGGAAACTGTGCTGTTCGCCGTGAAAGGGGACACGCGGAGAACTGTGCTCATTGCTAAATATGAAAATACTTGTTTTTTGACCTAGAAATATCTGTAAATTACTAGTCAGTTATCTATGTTTTATGATCATGTATTATATATGTTTTAAATCGCCTCCCTTCTTCTAGGAGTGCAGAGTGTTTTGACTCAAATAGATTTAAGCTCTTTAAATATATATATATATGAAAGAACAGGTAGTTGCGAAATTATCACAAGTTTAAAACAAACTTATATATTAAAGCTTTCTTTTTTTAGGATAAGATTTCTTCTCCCACACAAAACCCAGCCTGTTGGATCCTATGATGTCACGTCTTCCAGTAAATAAATAAAAGCTGAGAGCGCCTTGGATCCCTGCAGCTTTCCATGGGTCTGAAAAGAGGGCCGGCTCCTTTGTGTGCTGTTCAGTTGGTTGACCCTAGCACTGGGTGCACACATGGACTTACTTTAGCTGTGCCTCACCAGAGGCAGGCTCTCTTTTAAAAAATGCCCACCGCAAAGGCACAAAGGCTTCACAGGGATCCCCCTATTGTCCAGGAACCAAAAGAAGAGATGGTAACGGCCACCCTGCGCTGCCCTTTGCTTGCCAGTGGGACAATCAGTAGGAACACATGCAGGGGACCATCCCAGAGAAGAGGGGTAAACAGGTGCGCATCATATTCCAAGCTCCCAGGGGCCACGACAGTTCAGTGGCGTTGAACACAAAGAAATCAGCACGAAGATCCAGTGCACAGTATTTGCAATATTTGGGTTCAGTCCATTTTTGGCGTTTGTTGGCATAAAAGGGATGTTTACAGAAGTCAAATAATCAAAGCAACCATGTGTAATGGTCAAAATCCAGGCATGAATCCAGTTGACATTGCAGATGGGGCGAGGACCAAAAAGAATCCTCTCCTCTATGTGTCAAACCAATCACAAACTTGGGTTTCAAGTAAGGCATGTGCCAAACGCAGAGACAAAGACCATTGTTTTCTGGTCCCGTTCGCAACCAGTGAATGTTAGCAGGAACCCAGACACCTGAAGTCCCTTCTGTGGAAGAAGCACAATCGTCTTTAAATCAATTTTTGCCAGTAAAAAAAGCAAAGTAAGACATCTGCTTTGGTACGTTGGAAAGCCGGAGCCCCTCCTATCACAAAACTACAGGAATCCAACATATTTAGACTGATCTTAGAAATGTTTCCATAATAGCTGGAATCAAAGACGTGGTTTCCCTTGACAGATAATCAAAAAAAAAAAAAGAAAATTCTCTCCTTTTCAGGTATTGACAGATTTCAGCATCAACATTATGGATGCCTGGTGTATTCAGTTAACATAGCTGTCTCTCGTTAAATCGGAGAGCTCTTCAAACACTCCTCACTGGTAGGTTACTTCTGAGGAGGAGGAGGAGGAGGGGGGGTATTGCTGTTGTGCTCTTGAGAACGGCACTTAACCCAAACCACTGCAGAAAATGTCCAGGTGCATGAGTAGATAAAATGCGACAGAAACAATGCGATACAGGTCCTACACTCTTGAGACGTGTGGCGTACGCAGAGGCTGCAGATAAACATGGCTCGGACCGCCCGGGAGTCCAAAATCTCCGGGATCGCTTTCATCAGAGTGTGGGGAAGAAAGAGAGGCGGTGACAGCCGCTGGAGATGAATTGGGACGTCTCCCATGCAAGTCTAATTGCATCCCTGGTGTTGTCAGTGCTTCGGTGGGAGACGGCAGGTGAAAGCTGAGCCGCGTTTTTTTGGGGCAAATTGAAATCCCCCCCGAATAAAAACAGGCACCCGTGGCAATCAAGGAGAACCTTGCTTCCCCATGTGACAAACGCTCCGTATTTACGGATTCTCTCTGTCCCTGTCAATCCTGTGTTAAGGCATCAAGTAGCTGTTGTGCCAAATGGGTGCGCAGGCAGTCAGGCTGATTATTTATTTTAACAGTCCTCTGTTGCTGTCTTCCGAAGGTCGTTATTTCAAGAGACATGCAAAAGGCATTGTATAACCAGACATACAGACTTGTATGCAGACTTATTATTATTATCGTTATTTAATTGCTTAACAGACACGCAAATCCAGAGCTACTTACAGATCCTACAATGTTGTAGGTTTATATAGATAGAAAAAAAATCCTTACTCAGCCAACTGGTTACAATCCTGAGCTTAAACATGGCACCACATGGCCCTGCCCCAGGATGTGTATTTATAAATGTATATTAAAACCCAATCTTTATTGTTTTAATGTGAAAGAATATCAGTCGCAGCTTTATGAGAAACGTTTTTACTATTAAAACAAGGTTAATTGGCTAATCTTTTTCTCATATTGCTTATGACACGATTTGCAGCTCCCTATGGTTGAGACAGAATAAGTGAAAGATCATTTTTAGCAATGCCAAGACAGCGCTTTCCCAGGCATTTCTTAACATAACTGAATTGCAACGCTGTATGAAAATATATATTTGTCAACAACAGAATGTGACACAATCAGATTATAATGAATTTATTTCATAATAAATATTAACAAGGAATCCAAGAGCAGGCTGGGGCTGTTTCCATGATAAGCGGATTCGTATTAGCCTTAGGTAAAAGATACAAGAGTAATCAAATTAGAGAATACAGAATTTTGCACACCACGTTTCAGCAGTATTCCGACAACATCACAATATAACAATGACATCCAGTATAGAGTATGTTACGATATCCCAGTACATAACTACCGGGGGCCCTTCCGACAGTGTTTAGGCTCTCTATAATTTAACAAGTTAGAAACGGAGAGCCTGTAGCCCGGAAAAAGAGAGATTAAAAGTGGAAGCATACTCTTTTCAAAGTAATTGGTGTAACGTTTCAATATTTGTCAAAATGAGCCACCCGGCCTGCGAGGCACCCAGATGGAGTGTACTAAGTGAGGACTGTGTCACTGTGTTCCGAATGAGGAACTGGTTCAGGAGCCACTACACAAACGCAGATGCCACAATTCGGGCACCTTACTCCTCAGTGTGCGTCCTGCAAACTCAGGCGACTGCCTCCGATATTTCTACTGCATGAATGAATTAATTAATTCATTCATTCATTCCATAATTAATTCATTTCTGGATCCATATGTTTGTGAGTACTTCCATGTAGGCATATTGTCACAGTTGGTATCCTAGTCTGCCAGCAGAAAAAGAAATATGAGTATTAATGGTTTGGAAGGACAGGCCCTGTGAAAGGAAACTTTTTTTTACTTGTGGCTTGGTTTCAAACAGTGAGAAAAACACATAAACACTGACCAAATGTGAAGTTCTCTCTAAATTTTTAAAAGGGGGCATGTCAAACAAAACAGGAAACCCCCTTAGCTGTTCACATAGCCAGACATTTCCTGTCCCAAACTAATTTATCCCTTAAAACAATCTTGAATTGTATTCTGCACAAAATAATTTTTTGATGCTAACTTTAAAAAAAAAAAAAAAAAAAAGAAGACATGTCTCTCGTTTTCTTTACCAGAATATACATAGAGGCATTTGTTCTGTGCTGAGGCATATTTTTTTCCATGTTCAGAGATGGGCTTGACGGCAACTTTGAATCTGAACATTCTCTGAACATTCCTCAAGGGCCATAGCCTATAAATGCTAAGTGACAAAACTGGCTTCATTGACTTTAAGTAACATTGTACTGTCTGGTGGCCTGGAAGAGCCCTGGGAAGGCCATATATTAACACTTCACCCTAAATGAATACTCTATCCGGGCTGAAAACTATTCACGTAGCAGAGTTTTTTGGCATCAGTGGGAGCGAAGCGTCTGTTTAAAGAGTACAACGTCAGCGTCTCACCTGAGATTCACATTCACAACACGGCAGTCTTCGTGTGTTAACGACCATGTGCCATCCCCAGGGAGACAAGTCACTCGCTTAGCAGGAGCAGTGCTGAAGAGTCTCAGTTCCTGTGTTTTGGGTTGAAAGGAGAAAGAGCACCAGGTTTTGCACGAGACCCTGTTTGGCAAATATCTACTTTTGCACTGCACTGAATTGTGGGCAATAGATCTAAAATACAGACCTGGGTGATCTTGGGGGAAAAAAAGGGTCAACAAATTAATTGAGAGGACCCAAATCAAACAGAGGCTGATTTACTGAGTGGAATGAGTACCTTCTGAATACCACCCACGGGTGTAAAGTACATAGCAGCTAATTTAATGCGCTCATCTCTCGGGGACCAAAATGATTGCCCCTGTGTGAACATCGGAGCACTCCTCGCGGTGATTGTACCAGGAGCCAGGGGCCGTGAGTTGACCTCTCCACTTTCTCAGTCTCTGAAGGTGGGTGCGTCGAACAAAGCCGGAGCCCCTCGATGGGCCGCTCCCAGACAGCACCCGCTCTTCGTCCCCAAATGCAACCTTCACCAGTGTTCCTCACGTCAGACCACCAGACGGGAGGTGGGCCCTGTTACGGTCCAGTTCAAATTTCTGTTTATTTTGTTATTCTAAAACACTCCATTTTCTCTCTGTCTTTCTGTGACGCATTTAACTAAGCACCCCAAGATGGAAAACTCAGGAGGGATTAGCCTGTGTGTGGAATCATTTTACAGTTGGACATGGGAAGTTCAGACACGGGCACCCATCAGCAGGAATAAATTATTCGATGCATTAACATAATATGGCATGCGATCCGTCCGGTTCAAGATTAATTGCTTCATACCTTGAACCACGGAAAGCTGTCAGTTTGACTGGCGCATTTGTATATTTTCCTGCAAGTACTTCATCATCCCTCCACATGTTAAATGATAAACTGTGTTTTAATGGTTGCAACGTTAGTAGGTTAAACTGAATTAAATGTTTGCTTCGAAGACACTCCAATGGAAATTTTTTTTAAATTGTTATGCTTTGCCCATGCTATTTATACAGCGTTTTTTTTTTTTTTTAGGTAGCAGCTAAGGTGGTGGTTTGTGTAAGAGTACAACACTGAATCGAATTTCACAACCGTGAAGGTCATAAATCCAGTGCTCCAACCAGGACACAACCCACTGCCCACAGGCAAACAGGGTGCTTAAATTCTGGGAGAAGTTATGGGGGTTATAACAAACAATACGATTAATTTTGGACTCAATTGATGAAAATAATAATCACAATGATGTGCAATTCATTTCTATCGCACCTTTTAAGATCCAAAGGACACTTTACACGGTAAATTTAATAACGAGAAATACAGATAAAACAACAACAATCTAAAATAACAAAAGCATATTTTTTCTTTGTTTTATTGATTTCTTTACTGCTTCTGGTTTATCTTTCGTGAATGCTGTATTTGCGAACAAACAAGTTGTGTTGCAGGATGACAGCTCCCGTTAAGCAAAAGGACTTCTGACGTGCGTACACCCAATCAACTGAGTAGGTCCTTCGCTTCCAAGCACAAGTAGGCCTACTTTTGTCGACTAATGATTATTGCACAAAGAAGTACCTTATGAATGGCAAGATAAAAATACCCACACCTTGAAAACCCCCAAAAAAGGTGCTGGAGGGGCCGTTCTGCTTTCGCTGCCTCTGTGTTTCAGTGCCTAGTCAGGAATAACAATCCATAATTCATGACTCCGCCGTCTAGTCCACAGACACTAGTCAACGTAACATTTATTATTCATTCAATACATCTCACGTGCTGAATTATAAAACAAATGTGTTTTCTACCAACATTTTTTGGGGGGTTTTTTGGTATGGGCTTGTTTTTCCTTCAATTATGATCAAAAATGTTTTATATTTACAGCAATATTTGTGTAAGTGTAACATCAATAATGGAGCGCAGGAAATTATCTGGTTTATTACGCGAAAAGGTCCTGAAGAAAACCTTTCACAAACCTGAAACTACAAAATATTTTTTAACAAAATTCCGGAAACGGTTCCTTTAACCAAGGATACTTTTGTTTACCTACACGACCCAGGCATTTTGGTAAATAAATTATAGATGAATTATGAAGCTAGAAGCATGGATTTGAACTGTAAATACTGATACTATTGGTTCACAACAATGTCCAAATAGAAAATTCCAAAAGACAGCACCCCGGTTTTAGATATTCATTGAAGAAGCGCTTCACAACCAATGTTATACACAATACTAAAACACAAAATTATTTTTATATCCTTTTATCGAAGATTAATTGTAGGTATATACAATTCCAAAAATGGTTATGATCTGTTTAACAAATATAATTCATTCATAATTCATAATTCAAATATAATTGCAATGGAAGTATCAGTTTGGATTCTGATGGAAGTGTTTCTTGCTAAGTAGAGTGTAACTATGCATAATAACACTGAGAGTAGACATGTATTTATGCAGTAACCACTACTTTAATACAAAGTATTCACAGACACAACGTAATGCATTACCAGATTTTTTACTTTTCCATGTCTGTTTTGGGGGTTTCCCTTGCTAGTTGATGACATCGATTCGATACAAAAGCAATGCTGTAATTGCTAAAACTAAAACTGGTGACTGGAGCGTCGGTTTAAATATGTTACATGTGAACAATCATGTGTGTTGCATTTGTTACATCGGTGCCAAGCGGTGAGCACCGGTGTCTCAAAGCACCAGCGTTCATGGCATAAACCCTGTTGGGTTTTCCGGTCGGTGCGGACGTTTGCAAGTTTTGCATTGGTTTGCGTGGGTTTCCTCCCACGGCCCAAAGACTTGCGTATTGAGCGGTCTGGCGACTGCTAGCGCGGTCCTGTGTGGATGTATCTCTGTCTGTGTCTTCCTGCCTTGACATGGGCTGGCGTTCCTGCCCTGGGTCTACCCTGCCTCAGGCCCAATGCCGGCCAGGCTAAGCGCCAGGGTACCGTAACCCTGAATTGGCGTGGTGATTGCGGAAAATGAACGAACGAATGATTATCAGTCATAATTATTACAAACATAGCAGGTCTATGGAATTCTGCACAAACACACACTGATATATTGTTACGTTATTGATTGTTATTAATATAAAATCTTCAATAATGATAAGCTGTGTCAAAAGAAAACAAAAAGCCACAAACTTCACATAAAAAGCTTGTTGGTAAAACTATGCCGTCTATGACAACACCCAAAGATCTCATCTCATATATTGGCAGGATTCAAAGAGAAAGTTTTGAAAATAGTAATTTTATAAAGAATACTGAGTAAAAAGTTAGACCTTAAATATCTGAATAAAGCAGTAAGTCACCAGAGAGTCTGTGTTATAGCCACAGCCACCTCACAACCATGCCAATAATCTCAATAACACACCCCAGAGAGTGTCTTATGGCTTAAAAAAATCGATTCATTTTTATTCGATTTATTTCTGCATTTGGACCACAGGAAACACAAGAGACGTAGTTTAACAGAAAGTTTTAATTATTACAGTTAACTTGTCCCTCGATCAATTAAAGTAGCCTCTAAAAACGGTTGATTTACCATAAACATTCTGAAATTCCACATTTTCATGAAACGCGCATTAATATTAAGTGATTGGAAAGTGGTTTGTTGTCTCGGACGACGTATTCACCAACAGAAACGTGAAACCGTGAACTATACCACCCACGGGTTGTAAAAAATAATTGCATTAAGAAAGAAACTTTTAGGTCTAATTGTTCTGATTTTATTCATTTAATTTATTTATTTTATGGTGCTCTCTAGTAAAAGTGAAGAAGCAACCCCATTTAACCTAGAGGATTCAATTGAAAGAGCTGTTCCATAAACCAGAATAAATAAGTGAAATGTTTTAACGCTGTGCTGCAAACACAGCTTTTCCCCTAGTCCTTGATCTGAGGTCATATTATAATTCAATCCCCTTCAGCCTGTCATGTGCTCAGTGGTTTGAATACGGGAATCATAAATATCGCATCAGAGGCAGCTTCTGAAGTTTGCTCTGTTTAACCGCATTTACTGTCTACAAGTGTTGGCTCGATACCGCCAACACTACCAGAGTCAGGGTAAACGTGGTCCGGTGGTTTTAATCACATTATATCAAGAAAACGAAGGAGAGTTATGAATTTTTTATTATATCTAATTTGGGTATAAAAATATACTACCCATCCTCCAAAGAATCTGCACACATTTGTGACCTACTTGCTGGAAAGAGTTATAGGGTGGGACGTATTGAATACACCGAAGAGATGTCTTCTATGTCTATATAAAGGAGTGTTACAAAGTTACCCCAAAAGTGTGGGAAACAAGGGAGAATTGCAAATTAAATTCCATCTGAACAAATTTGCAAAAAAACTTTATTTTTTATAAACATGAAAAAAATCATGCAGTCTGTGTTTGTTTTTAATTTTTTACTGGTGAGAACGGAGTCATCAGCCTCTGACTTCACGTTGCACATTCTTATTTACATGGAGGAAGAAGTACAGTCACTGTATTGCTAGGAGGACGGGGCACCAACAACTGTTAGATGCTTCCCATGTATGTTGGAAAACCCCAGAACTTTGGATCGGATAAACTGCACTAAAGACTGGATATTAGGTCTTTTTTATCAGCTGTTATTGACCTAAGCACTCGTGTATGTATAATATACAGCACAGTAATGAAAAACAAGTGATTTACATTATAGTTGAGGGACACAGGTTAACCTTGGTCCGCGTGCAAAGCTGGTAGGAAAAGGAGGGCGGAGGGGAGTGGATTTCAGCCCCAGCAGATCTGACAGCCAACTGGGGCTGGACTGACAGTGGGGACCCAACAACATACACATCAACAGCCAGAAAATATCTGCACTCTTTCCGAATTTTGAGCATCGGTATGCTGAATTGGACTTTGCTCCTGGGATCACTGTCCTAAGAACGCAGATGCTGAGAATCTTTTTTGCTCAAACAGAATCCTATTCAAGGACACATCGATTACTTTCCGATACTCCCAGCTAGCCAAGATCTTCAAAGAAAGTGAGGTAAGGAGACCTCCACGGCAAACCCTAAACTCTAACATTTCTCAACAAACATTCAAGTCTGCTTATTGAGTGATCTGGGGAGTAGGCATGTTTTTGGACGGGGATATCTGAAAGGAAATGGAACTCTCATACGTTCATTCAAGCTCTCCCCGAGGAGCGGACTGAAACACCTTTGACCTGGGAAGGATAGGGTTTACGCTCCAAATTCACATGGATGACAGCCCCCATCACCCTTTATGAACATTTCACGATAGGCTTAAGCTCAGAGAGAATGACTTTAAACAAGGTCCAGCACACATGGCAAGGTTGTATATTTACATAAATGTTATCTTTCGTGACACACTAAGTGTTTTTCCTTAAAAATGACGTGACAAAAAAGACATATGTTTATTCCACAGTGGAATAAAACTCTGAATAAACTATTCATGGGCGAAACAAGGGGAAAGGAGTACTCTGGTGTCGGCGACCGCCCTGAAGTGAGATCTCAGGTTATTTCCATTTTTTAAAATTTTCTGGCACTTCACTAACCTCAGAAAAGCACAAGTACACGCGAGGCGGTCAGTCCTGCTGTTGCTTTTAAATGCATGAATGTTACTTAGCAATAACTCAGCGAAAGGGCAGGCCGCGCTGCGGTTAACGTTCCCAACAGCGCTCAACTGGGACCCCTTTCATGGATCTAGGGTTCACGGGCCTTTTTCTCAGAAGGCAGAACCACCCTTTTGCCCCGCTGTGTTGCAAATTTCATTTTAATTTCTGCATTTTCCCGCATTGTGAAGAAAGACTTGCAAGGCAGCGTAAAGGTTATTTATTTATTTATTTATTTTGTGCTGATTACAGCCACATATTTTATTTGGATTTTTTTTTCTTTGAAATATTGTTTCAGTTTCAAATGAATTGGTATGTCTATTTAACTTGAGCAACACATGGCCCCTTATGGCTGCCTGTGCTATGTGACTTTTGCAGAGGCCTGCTGTGTTGCCTCATAGTCATTTTTTATTTTCCCCACTCATCAGTTTTTCCACTTCCATTAAAACATTACAAGGTCTCATGTGAGTTACAGTTCAGCGTGTACCACAGGAACCTGTAACCACAGACAAGATCTCGTTACGTGTAAGGTTACAGACAGATTTTAATCCTTGGTTCAGTGTTGACCAAGCACAACAGGTGAAAACCCTGCATATGCATTTTTAATAACTGGACTTCAGGTAAATAAGTGAATAACACACACACACACACACACACACACACACATACATGCAGAGAGGGAGAGAGAGAGAGACTTGTAATGCAGTTATGTTTAATGGAAATATGGTATGGAGATAACACTGGCTACCTTGGGACTGACATCTGGCTAAGCAATCACAATGTTTTAAGGCCATTCTTACTAGCAGCTATGTAGCATAAGACATATAGCGATGGCAATAAGGTGTGTCTGTGTGCATGTGTGTGTTTCATACACAGATACACCCAGGGTATCACAGTAATAGCGATGGGAGCTGTTAAATAAAGTAACCTCCCACTTCCATAGACACTGTAACCGGTGTGGAGTTTCCACACCCGGGAAGGGATTTAGCCTGAGGTTGGATCTGTAGGAGCACACAGATCCCCACAGCACAGAATTGTGGATGAGTGTAGTCTTCTTTCGGTCCAGTGGGTCTTTTCTCACTTGTAGGTGGGGCAGGCATGTTGACACGGTGGGATTAAACCTAAGAACAAGCCTGTGTTTCTGGGAATGCTTTTTTCCCTTTATTTGCTAATTTTTATATCGTTATTAGCATTATTAGCATCTCCAAGGGCCAGTCCATTAATTCCACGGCATTGTAATGAAAATCCAAAATGGAACCCACAGAAGTTAACGAGACCTTCCACAAGGACATTGGCCGCAGAATCTCCTTCCTTACGTACAGCGGTCTCGGCCACCGCGACGCGGTGACTGGGGGGAGAGAGGGGACAGGGGAGCAGAGGCGCGTTCCACACGGCCCTTCCAAACTTTCATCTCCCAGAGAAACGCTAACACGCGATTAAAGGTGCTAAATCAGTGAGCCCACCTTAAGTTCATGTGATAGGTATCATTAGAATATCCACAGTGAGCTGCTTTCTAAGTGAGTTTTGTTCTTACCCAGTCTTGGCAGCTTTTAATCACGCTAGGTGTTCTGACAGGCATGTTACCATCATTATCTGTCCCTAAACTAGATTACTTGATATCCAAACGCATCCCTAATGCCTTCATTTAAAAACGAAATGCATATGACAGAGGATCAGATCTCCATCTATGAATTTTTTTTTTTCCAACTTTCAACAATAGCTTAAAGACAAATTCTGGGGGGAAGCAAGGTCTCAATACACGACTTGTATGTATTTATTTGTGTTTATGTGTTTATTTCACAAATAAATGCTACTTACATGTTCGGTTCAGCCTGGTGTTCTCCTCTGCAGCCTATTTTCTCTCCAGACATGGCACCCATTCTAAAGTTCCCCTCAGGTGGAGCTGTCTGGGGGGGGGGGGGGTAAGCCGTCAGGTGAAGGAGGCTACACAGATCGGATCGTATTTGAGAGGGAAATAATGGAACGTATCTCGGGATGGATCACGTAGATATATTTTGCAGCAGCAAATGTTTCATCACTACACTGTTTGTGACCATGCTAGAAAAAAGAAGCATTAAATTGTGCAAAACATTCCTTTCCTGGGTTGTCTGGATATCCATCGTTTTCCTGTAGCAAAGCAGAGTGGATCACTCAGAGACCAACTCCTGAGTGAGTACGTCCTATGAAAATGTTCCGATAATTGGAGTGTCTTGTCTGGGATTCTTCCCATCGGCCAGTCAGCTGACAGCTGCTACTTAGCTGTTTCTTGCCAGAAATAACTTGGAGGCAAAATACATAAACAGACATTTCTTATTTTATCTCCCTCAGAAAGTGCACAGACTTGGGTTCTTTTATTTTTTCCCCCCTCCGTTCGTCCCAAATTCCAAATTTTGCCGGTCCCGATTTGTGCTGCTGCCTCTCCCTTGGACGCTGGTGACGCCCGGCTGCCTGGACTCTCTGTCTCACCCTTCCACACCTCTCTGAAGACTCCACCAGACGGCAACACCCTGCAATCTCCAGCACCAAATCGGACCCCTGGACACGCCCAATCTTAGCTCCTAAAATTCCCTCTATTTTTACAATAAAGCAAATCCGTAAGCCATTTGGATCTTAGCTCACGGCCAAGAAATGCCTAAGCAATTGTTTTCGCCCTTCCGAACAACCCCTTTTGCATTCATCGAGCGCGCTACGTACCGACACTAGACAGGTATTGAGGATAACATGATTATAAAAAGCAGTAATTTTGTTTTTTGCTTTAAAAATAACTTCACCTCCAGAATAACTGTGGTTTGGCAGCTTGGCCCTAGAAAAAAAAACTGTTTGCTTAACTGTTGTGAACATAAAGCTAGGTTAACAGGGCAATTTGAGAAACGACTTCTTTGGGTTTTTTCCTTTTGTTTACTGTGCAACCACTGCTTGTACAAAGAAGGCCTCAAACTGGCCCTTTCCTCTCATCGCCTCATCCACTCTGAATTCTGAAACAATTCAGGGAAGGGCAATGGAAAAAACAACAGGAGTTTATGTCAAGGCCCGCTAAATAAGAGGGCCTTCCTGCATGCACAAGAGAGTGTCAACAGACCAGCCACTGGGATGGTGAGAAACAATGCCCAGTCCAGGAATGAAGGGCCAAGCGACAAGGTCAAAGTTAGACCCGGGAGACAATTAGCAGGCCCCCCCTTAACCCACTCAGGTTGTTATTTTAAGCTGTCTGGGCAGCACTCTCCCAGATCCGTGCTTGCCGGAGTCCAGACTGGGCGAACACCCGTCACTCGCTGGCAGAATACATGCTGCAGCCCGAGAGCCGCCAGATTTCATGTCCTCGGTCACGGGGTGAGGTTGAAAACCTGCAGCCACCCAAGTGAAGGGTGGAAGACAACCAGCTGGCTCCATGGCTGGCTAGATTTAAACAGCATTCTCCTTAAATAGTGCAGTGGCAGGGGAATTTATAGAACACTTATCGAGATTCTCAACATTTAGAGACTTAACATTAATGCTCAATGATGATATTGCAGAAATGTTATGGCAAATAAACAGTTACCCATATGAATTTGGAAGGGAAATCAAACATCTCCATTGAGCCCTTAATTACGTCTAGCCACTTTTTTACGCTAAAATAGAACTTTGAGAATAAAGACGCCTGCCAAGGTCTCCAAAGGGCTCTTTCGAGAGATCTTCCACAGAAAGTTTGCCATTTTTACAGTGCTCAAACAGGATTTGATGGGAGATTTTAACCCTATGCCCTGAAAAGGGATTGTTAATCCTTAGAATTACAGAAGAGCCACAAAAGCACCAGGCTGTTCCTGGCACCTCTCGCGACAGCTATAACAGCCCACCCCTGGGATCAGGTGAAAACAAATTGGCAGTAATTGTGGCTGTTGACAATGGAATGTGCCGTGTCAGTACAGGTGAGAGCCCTCCGCAGACAGAGATCACGTGACCTCTGAGTGGCTGTGGGAGAAAACGTACAATGGAGATACCCCCCTTCCAGCGCTGTCCTTCCCCAATCAGGACAAGTTATTTTTATCTTCAAGTTAGATTAAACTTGGCTCTCTGAGAATGGACCGGAAAAAAAGAAGAAAAAAAAGAAAAAAAAACACTTTTCTTGCAGATAACGTATTGAAATTATTCCTCTAGCTTCATTCCTTAATTCAACATTATTTCAAGGTTAATGGCTCTGACATCCAGAGGAGCTTAATAATCCAATAAACAACGATTCTTTAGTCTTTTTTCCATTTTACCCATACAATTCTTAATGCCATTCAGCTGAAGACCGGGACCATAGCCCTCATTTTGGTACTTAGGTCTTAATAAACTTTGAGCCTTAATTCACAGCTAGAGGGAGCAGATAACTCGCGAAGCCATATGGTAGCATTGTCCATGTTCCCCAGGAGCTGAGCACTATTTAATCAACGTTAGTCAATTCTCGCTTCAGCCATGCTTCACGTTAATATTCCAGGACAGATAATAACATATGCTTTAACTTGTAGAAAGGGCATGCCGTGTCCTCATTCAGGAATGTCAGCTTCAAATATCAGACTAACAAATAGGACATTTGTGTGTAATTTAAATGGATAACCTCCAGGTTATGGAATTCAAGTTACAGTGAGGCCTGCCCATACCTGCTCGATAAATTACCCTGGCTCCTCCTAAGCGAGCACAGTTGGTTTGGAAGGATGACATAATCATATAATCAGCTTTATAGAAATTCTGAAAGGTTTAGCCTCCCAGATGACTTGGTGGGTAAAGGCACTCGCCTGAGCCCAGACTGAGCCCCACGAACAGGATTTCACCGGTTGGAATCTAGAATGTGGCATTTGCCGGTTGTGACCAGGAGTGGCTCAGCGCTAACCAACTATGTCTGGTCTCGGTCATGAATCAAACTTGAATGGGTCTGGTCTTGGTCTTCAAACTGTAAATGTAAAATCTCTTATGGCTATAAGGCACAGTCATATTTTGAGAAACCTAAGGTGGGGGGACATTAAGTAACTACTTATTGCTTCAATTACATTTTACATGCAGCAATAATTACATTTTACATGCAGCAACAATTTAATTTTTTGGGGGGTGGGGTAATCAAAACGTCACCCAGGGTAATTTATTTGGAAAAAAAATTATATAAAATTTTTATTTTTTTAAACATTTTGCACCAAATGGGATCTTTATCAACAATTTCATCCCAGGACAAACTGTATGGATAAAAAAGGTACAGGCCTTGCCCCTTGGTGGTGTATTGAGCCACACTCAGAGCAGCTTGTTCAATTTTTAATACAGAAAAGGAGATCTTGGCGGGCTGCAGCATAAGAAGCAAATGCATGAGCAGAATGAGCATTGATCTAATAGCCAGACGTTAAACTAGGGGTTCAGTACTTCTCAGAATGATCTGGTATTCGGGCAATGTATGGCTATATAATGCTTTTTATGAAACAGTTTCTATATTAGCAGTTACGTCACATATAAGATACTTACCCCAAAAGTGTGATTAGTCCTGAGCAATTCTCCGTTCATATGAACGAGATGATGGCAAACGTAATTTTAAAGGTCAATTAAGTATAATTTAAATTTCCCAAACAGTAGCATACACCTTTGATTAACGACTGAATTTAATTGAGCGTTTAGTCACCTAGAGTATATACATAGAAACAGTACTGAAAGCAAATGCAATATGACATATATTTTAGCAGCATGAAAACTGCTATGTAATAACTGCTGTCGGGAGTTCATTCAGACATTATCTCCCTTGATTTCCCAAACAGCCAAGATTAGAAGCAATCCCTGCTTTTCTGCTGCATGGATAACATCGAGTGGCATTCCGGGCGAGATGGGTTTAATTTCAAGGCTTTTCCATCCATCCACAGAATGATTATGTCATGTTACATCCTCCAACCTCTTTTGTGGAAGGTGGGCCCACAATCAAAAATGCAAACTCCATAAAAGGAGGGGAATCCAATTTTCTGGATTCCTTTCTTTATGAAGTGCAGCGAGCATGACTTATAATATCTCCGCGTCTCTGCTGGTCCGTGACATTATGCAGAAACCGTTAAAGGTGGCAGTGATTTCCCCTATGCACCAGGAACATTGTCCATGAAAACAAACAATTGCTCAATATTCGACAATTTTCTCATTCCCCACACTAGGAAGACCATATTAGACTATTTATCTAACCCTCTCGTCATGAGAAGGAAAGGTGTGGAATGTGGCAAGCACAGTAACCTTGTTGAAATGTCAAGGCAAGTTTGCTTTTGGGAGAAATAGGAGGCTTCGATGAGGGTATGCTAGTAATATCCAGTCTTAAACTATGGCAGCCAATTACACCAGGGTTGAGGATCGCAGTGAATGTTCTTGCCAAAGCTATGGTAACAGAAAGTAGACACAAGTAGCCAATTATGTTTTTCCAGTCAACTGTAAAGACTGTGTAAATTTGGCTGCAATTAGGACATGCTCGTGTCTTTCAGCTAACGTGAAGGAGACATCAGAATGTAGTTGCTCCCTGACCCTAGCATTTTAACAGCAATTCCCATTTGCTCAAGCATTTTTCTAAAGTGAGAATTTCGAAGTCCCCTTTTCTTAGTGCCTGATATCTACTGGATTCATTTCACAATCAGTCATTTGAAGTTGTCCATGGTTGGTTCTCCCCTCGCTCACTGTGTTTACCGTGCTTTGCATGTCTGGAAACCTACTGAGACCGAAAGAAAAGAGGGCCATCGGGAGTTTTGTTTGAGAGCTCCAGATGGAAGAAACTCTCACTTTAAGGGCAACAATCAGTGATAGCTTTCCCATATGCTATTGGAGGGTGGAGCCCTGACCACTGTGGCTTGGAACGTCTCTGTTTTTTTGTTTTTTTTCTGCACCACTTGGAAAATGTACAGGGGACCTTGTTTACTTGTGATATTGCTTGAGCGTGTCTAAGCCAGCTCTGCAGGTTTGGTGGGCACCGCAGGAAAACGGGGTCTTTAGTGCAGTCATATTCCGAAGTGCAAGAGGGCTTTGGGGTGTCCTCTCTTCCCAATGGCAAAATTCCTGGAGCTGCCGCAGGGAGTCTTTTACTGCCTGAAGTTATGCAAGTTCAGGGCCTTACCTCTCATAGCTGTCAAAGGAAATAAGCTGCTGGGCGGGGGGCGGGTTCGGAAAGAGAGGAACTGCACGAATCGCGCATCTACTCCAGCACATTGGCATTAGCTTGGCCAAATTAATATCAATATGAGACCGCTCTGTTAAAAGTAACACAAAAGCACTGGATTTTAATCTGGGGCAGAACAGAGAACTCCCCAGTTTCAGATGTCGACGGCATGCTGAGCAGGATTCATAGCAAGATAAGGTACTTTGATGTGTGGCCCCTGCTAATCCTGATACTAAATTTTAGATGTAAGATATCACACCAGATATTCTTGAGTCATTAAATCAAGTTTCACATCAAGTTTTAGTCAGAATTAGGCCTTAATGCAAGAGGCTTTTTTAGTAGTTTGAGAGGAAGTTTTTCTTTTTACGATCACACTTTAATACAGAATGTATGGGTCTGTTACCTGTTAAAGTCTTGCCATGCTCGGTAAATGTAATTGAAAAACTAATCATTCCAAATGGACTCGTATAGTCCCACGCACCCACCTAAAACGTCACAGACACCTAAAAACCGATTAGTGGATTAGGACCAGGATTGAATACAGCAACATTAGTAATGAGTCTGAAGTTTCATAAACCATCAATAATGATCAAAACATGAAAAATTTCCAAGCAATCTTCTTAGATAAACACTCTGCCACATTCTGAGTAACAGCAACTCTAGGGTTGGCCAAGTTGTTCTTTGGGCACAACGGGCTGCTTGACCTCAGTTAAACTGCTGCTGCTCACAGATGCTGTGGTGCCACAAATGGAATTCATTAGGCTCTAAAAACAACCTGACAACCAAGAGGTTTCTGTTATTAATTTTGAAAGAACCTCACCACACCAAATTTTAATAGCAAAGCTGGTTGGATGGCTTTGTTATTTATTTTTTTTTTTTAAAGCCCAATAATGTTGCTGAGGAATCCATGGCAGTGAACCCAGTGAACTGCGGATTTTAATGTGAAATTTTTCTGCAGCAACCAGCAAGGAGAAGAACGCAGCCCAAAAAAGGGGGAAGTCGAGGGGCGCTCAAATCCACCTTAAACCGTCGGACACCAAACTGGAGACGCCGGCCACCGTCCCGTAATGGGGCGTGCACGTTTGCCCCACAGATTGCACTCCAGAACAAAGTGTTTACGTCGATAGAAATGGCGCCAATGGCAACAAAACACACCGACTGTTAGCTGCGGCCTAATCATCAGCTATCGCAAAAGCCCATGCCGTTTAATTTGCAACCTCTTTGAAGTTATGAAAGGAACCTGGAGGAACAGAGAGTGAGAGTGAGAGTGAGAGACCTAATCATCTCGTGGTGTTCCGCACAAGTCAGAAGTGCCGGCTTTGCGTTTAATAACACTCCCAGCGCACCCGACGCCAGGAGGTTCTTTACCGCTACTTACGAGAGGGGTCCCCCAGGGACCGGTTCCTGCCGAGCCCGAATGACCCGCCAGCGAATGCCTGAGTGGGATAATGAGCCAGTCCACTGGAGGATGAACGGGACAAGTGGGCAAAGCCTCAGAAGACTGCTGGGGCATAGCGTCTCGCACAGATCCAGAATGGTGACATTTTCCCACGTGATGAGGACCGATTTCACACAACAAAATTGGAATTTTACAATAAGGAAAACGTATGCATTGTATAACAGCCTGATATTCAGAAAGTGTTTCTTTTGTGAAAATATTATATATTAATTATATTTTTTTGTAGAACAGTTCTCTTTGATGTTAGCATAGCTTCTCCAAGGCTGCTGATAAATCAGTCCAGAATTACCAATGCAAGCTGTACCACTCATTTTCCTAGGACAATCAAACAGTCAAAGTTAAATTTATCTTCTCCTTTTGTAAGTACACGTATGGTTGCCTCGATCAGAGTGCTCAATCATCACTTTCATGTGGTTTGAGCAATTCTCATTATCGTACAGTTTGAGCGTGTCACCATTGTGGGTTTCAGAGTAAATCCTACCAGAGTCTATCTAATACCATACCATGATTAGAGAAATCCTGGTTTGGTGTGGTTAGAACCACCTGCGGAAGGCCCACCGACGTTACAGAAAGTTGCCTTTACTCTCTAAAAAGAATATTATCCAAAGCTACTTCTTCTCCGACCAGCTGAGACCAAGCAGTCTGAAACTAGTCCAAGTTAGTCATGTAATTATTTCAATCTGGTTTAGCTTCTTTCACACCAAATTTCATCCCAATTGGCTGACAGCAGGAAAGAGTGAATGACTCACACTTTTATTAACAATAAATGTATTTATTTGTTAGCGGTCTATATTTAAATAGAATTTAATAATAATAATAATTAATTATTATTATTATTATTGAAGATGTAATCGTTCAATAAACAATTTGGTACAGCCATCCATATAACCTATTATTGAGATATTATTACATTAACAATTTAGAGCAACGGGTGACTAATAAAGTGTGTGTTTTTGTGCATGCGTGTGCGTGTGTGTGCGGCAAACATTTGTCATAGCTGTGGATAGCAGATCTGGCCAAAGGCAGCAAGAGCCACAGAGTATCTATAACAACAGGGGGCCTCTAGTTCCTGTGTGTAGCACAGCGACCACAGGAGCAGAAATAATATCCACGCCATGGCAACGGGGCCCTGCTGTCCCTTTCTAGACACATCCTGTAGGTCTGAAGGTTTTTACCATTACCTATCATACAGCCACTAATCGCAATAAGTCACACCCCCAAGCGTTTTACAAAAACGTTTTTACGTTTAGACTACCACACCTAGCATAAACAGAATTTAATGATGACAAAAAACCCTATCATGCAGTCAATGAAAGTAATCCTAAAGAACTGTTGACTTTAGGATTTAGAGGTAATTTTTTGAGATCTAAAATTCACTAGCTGCCTAATTCTGCAAGTTACTTCATATGTGTCTCAACATTCCTTAGCTAGTGATGAAATATTCAACATTAATTAGCATGTATTTGTGTACAAGACAGTGCTGGAACGCAAACTGACCAATAAACACACTAGACGGGAACCATCAGTTTTACAGATATTAATAACACCGAATGTTGGGTACACAAAAACAGGCACAGCAATTATAGATTTTCTTCTTTTTTTTAAATCAAAAAATAAGAAATAAAACCAAGACACAAACCCTCTTTAGACCTTATGCAGGAGACTAGGGAGGGGTTACTCTACAATTCTACCGCCTCAGCTGGACTTTTAATCTCCACCCTCATATGTATCCTATTGTACAAGGGTTCAGTCTATTGCATGGGCATGTTGAACCCTCATCAAAGCGTCCTCCGTGTTCAAAGTCAGAAACTCCCAGAGTAACTGCGAGCTCCCCCAGCGAGCAGCCACGCCTCCTCTCCCCAATGTCAAAAGTGCACCGCAGTGAGCTCCCACCGTGAGGAGCGAGGAAGAGGCTGGCCGTGCCCCCCAGGCTTGGCATCCTCTGAACATTCCGGAAACTCAGTATCTTAATGACAGCCTTTAGCGTTTAGGGAAAGGACTGTGAAATACATAGCTGGCTGTATTATGTGTGTCTCAGCCTGGGCCTGATGCCTTGTGCAGTAGAAGAACTCGAAGCTCCACCAAGGAATGAGGAGCCCATGTGCTTACGTCACTTTGGTCAGTCTGGGGTTTTTTTTTTTTTCCATTAGATTAAATTGGACATCCAACTCTTCTGCCCAACATTTGTCCAAAAAATTAAAAATAAATAAAGATCCAAGCAGGTGATGGGGTTCAGCCACCATCTCGTTACCTCTATTGTGTCCTGGCTTGACAGATTCCTCAGCATCTTACCTATGAACTTTGACCTTCGGTGGACAATATTGTCCACAGCGCATATTGGTTCCATTACGCAAAAGAAAAAAAACTCAAAACTGACAAGCCTACTGAATATTTCATTTCATTACGGAGCCAGCACAGATGTCAGTTAATTTACTCCAGGAGAATAACACAGAAGTATGTATACTGATAACTCTCACTGGGTTTCTTTTAAATGTTTTACATTGAAACATATGACCTTAGTCAGTTCATATTACTGAACTGTCAAAACTACAAAAAATATACTATAGATCCATTTGAACTCATTTGAAGCGCCTAGCTAATGTGTATATTGGGCCACATAAAAACCTTTTATTAATATAATGTAGTTAATACATACTGTTAATAACACTAAAACATTAGACATTAACACTTGACCCATGCATTATCATAATACATTTTTCATGTGATTATTAGTGTGTGTGAATACATTCTCTCCTGTCCTTTTATATGGCATAGATATTACACAAGAAAAATGTTATTACATCATGCAGAAATCACAATCAGTTACCCTATATTGAAAGCAAAAGCAACTTTTTTATTAACCCATACATAACAAGTCAAATTTCTTTCAACATGTTTATCTCTTGCATTTCATTTGCATCAGCAGGTCTAACCGTCCGCCTGCCCCACGCACTTCCGGTCCTCAGATAACCAGGTGACTTTTAGATTCCCTCGGTTTGTCCCTCGGTGTGTCGAGCTAACAGGCAAGGGGAACCGTTTTGCAATCGAGGTCCAATTTCAAATATTATAGAAGACTAAATTGCTAAACACTTCAATAACGCGCATTAATTTGCTAAATACTAAAAACGTAATGAACTACATTAAAAGATCAACAACGAGTTTAGTGTCCAATTCCAGAGAAGGGAAGAAAATATTGATTGATGCATGTCTTGAGAAAAACATATTGAACATAATGCTTGCAAACAAATGACACATACGTTTTCAAACCCATTATTATCTGAGGTTAAACGCTAATGCCAAGCCACAGGCTCGCCAAGAAACGGCATGTACGACTGCAGTCCGCGTTCAGAAGCGCTTGCATCCAATGTGTCGTTGACATCATAAGAGTGATTACGCGCTTCTGGGAAATCATATTTCACTAAGTGAAAAAAGTGCGGCATGCAGCTCTGCGTGTGTGCATGGCTGTGAAACCTGAGGACGCACACACCCCTGTGGAGCCCTCCATAGAAGTGCTGACTGGGTTCATCTTGGGTGAACGGGGAACGCGTAGAGAGGGCTACATTCGCTACATTTATGTGATCCCACGGTGCAGGAACGCACAGAGAGGGTTACATTCGTTACATTTATGTGATCCCACGGTGCAGGAACGCGTAGAGAGGGTTACATTCATTGCATTTATGTGATCCCACGGTGCAGGAACGCACAGAGAGGGTTACATTCGTCGCATTTATGTGATCCCACGGTGCAGGAACGCACAGAGAGGGTTACATTCGTTACATTTATGTGATCCCACGGTGCAGGAATGCACAGAGAGGGTTACATTCGTTACATTTATGTGATCCCACGCTGCAGGAACGCACAGAGAGGGTTACATACGTTACATGTATGTGATCCCACGGTGCAGGAACGCACAGAGAGGGTTACATTCGTTGCATGTATGTGATCCCACGGTGCAGGAACGCACAGAGAGGGTTACATTCGTTGCATTCATGTGATCCCACGGTGCAGGAACGCGTACAGAGGGTTACATTCGTTACATTCATGTGATCCCACGGTGCAGGAACGCACAGAGAGGGTTACATTTGTTGCATTTATGTGATCCCACGGTGCAGGAACGCGTAGAGAGGGTTACATTCGTTACATTTATGTGATCCCATGGTGCAGGAACGCCTAGAGAGTGTTACATTTGTTACATTCATGTGATCCTGCGGTGCAGGAATGCGTAGAGAGAGAGGGTTACATTAGTTATATTCACACTCGCTAGCATTTTTATTGAATATGTTACACATGATCGAGATGAGTTTTTCCAGGTTTGGTTCCATTCGTTTTCTGAAGATAAAATTAAATGAATGCTTTTTTATTTAATATTTATGAATATGTGTTTCTGGAGAAATACTGGAACCCAAAATCCTTCGTTTTTAATAGGCAATGAATTATGAGATGTAATGAAGTTATGAAGTTTAGAGAGTCTAAGGAAATTATGGAGGTTGCTTTAATTGATTTTATTGCTTTAAAAGGAAAACCCTGTCCCTCCAGCATCCCAGAATTCATGCTCAACCTCATGGGCCCGTCACCACAGCTAAAGCAAATGTAACGACATAATGCAGTAATCACAGTACTGTTTTTGAGAAGCCCATCGTTTCCATATAAGGTCTGACTCCAACAGAGCTCTGCTGCAGATGCGGAGGGAGCTGTGGGAGTCAATCTGCTGAGGAAACTTTTTGAAGCTGTGGTTATCCTGCTATGGGGCGGGGTGCTGACAAAGTGGAACTGTGAAAAATCCAATAATTATGCATTACTAAATTTCACTACAGTCTCAAGCAAAAAAAAAAATGCAGATTAGGTGCTCTCACGTGGAACGTAGGAAAGTGGCGCTGCTGGAGCGGGCTGACCTCTTCCTAAATGTGAACATAGCCATTATTTATTTTTGATCCTCTGTATTCATGCTGCTTTAAATTCACTGAATGCAGATCGCAGAGCCTGGATTGCATCAGGGTGACATCACAGATTTGAGGATCCACAGCCAGAAACCAAGCTTTTTCGACAGCAGGATGACATGGGGGGCAAGGCACTGTATATCCACATCAAAGAGGAGTAACAACCCCAAAGAGGAGTAACAACCCCAGTGATTCATTCACAGCCCAGCTGAGGGCTTGACTTATGCCCAGCTGTGGAAAACACATGGGGTTTGCTGCCATTTATTTCCCATTAAAGCGCGCACAAAAAAAGGGCCAAATTATTGCTCTACACGGGAGATCAGCTTACAGCTGAACCAGATGACATGAATAGCTATAAATATATATATATATATATATATATATA
>JAOYSI010062681.1:41517-58668 GCA_025775065.1 Hiodon alosoides | reverse complement strand
TCCCCCCCCCCCCCCCCCCCTCATTGTTCTTCCGTGGGGGGGGGGGGGGGGCCCCAAATAAACAAAAAGAACAAATAATAATGAAAGACGATGAAATTTAAACAAGCAAATAATAAAATAAACGAAAATAGCAACGGAAATGGCATTCGGAAAAAAACACAAAAACAAATGCTGAAGCCAAGCTGAAGCCATGGTCAGAGAGACGCTTCAGAGGGGAGAGAAGGGCCACCTTGTGCTTCAAGATCTGCTCCTCCAGCTTCTTGGTCTGGGTACCGATGGGCTCAGAGTTGGCCAAATGCTTTTCACTGGCTGCGAGCCACTCGGCCAAAGGCTCCAAGGTCTCGTGGAACTGCTGTGCCACCACCAGGATATTTTCCAGCTGTTTTTGCCTGGAAGTAATCCCAAGAAGAAGTATAAAGGATTGAAGAGAGCAATTTTTTGCCAATGTTTTTCGTCTGAAATTCAAGATGCCAAAAACTTTATCCGTTTCTGTTAATTCATCTCAAGATTTGGTTTAGCTCAACAAGAATAATGTGTTATTAAATACAGGACTGTTAATCCTTCATAAACCTATTGAGAATATAATTTATTAGGACACTAATCACATTCTAACAAGATAAATCTCCTTTAATGTAGTCTGCTTAGAATGAAGGATGCAGAAATACACGGCGGACGTCAACAAATTATTTTACATAAGGCATATCAAAGGATAACAGCCCCGATTCGGGCCATTGGTACAGACCTGGACTCAGCCTTCTTTAGCAGGGTGTCCCACCTCTGACCCAGACTTTCAATCTCCTTCACGACCTTCTCCGTGTCTGCCGGTTCTGCAAGCTCTGACATCTTCCCCCCCTCCTTTCTGATAAGCTCCACCGTGGGCTTCCGGTCATCCAGCAGCCTCTGGAGAAGCTGCCGCAAACAGACGCAAACAGGCTTCGTCATTGAAGGTAACACCAAGACAGAGAATCTTATTGAACTAATTATTCAATAGGTTGAGCTATCCCATTTAAGCGTTCATCGCATGTTTCCAATTTTCAGTCAAAATAATCTAATGAATGTTATCCCTTTCATTTCAGGGGGAGAAAATGGTTTGGTAAAAAAGTATGTTTTTTCCTGCTTGAATGTGCCTTACTTTCTGCTCCTGAATCTGAGCCTTGACAACTTTGAACTCAGCCGACGGGGGCTTCTGGTTGCCAACCAGCTCCTCTGTGTCGGTGAGCCAACTGAGCAGGGACTCCAGTGCATCCTGGAACCTCCCACAATGCAACAGGGCCTCGTGCAGCTTGGCTGACCTCTCCGCGATCTGAGGGCGTGTTTCACACAAACAGAGCCGTACAAGTGAATTCAAGTAACCTGGGCATGTTCTGACTAATGAAACCACCCTTGTTAGTATGATAAACTCAAAAAAAAAAACACTGGAGGAAAAAACCTTGGCTACTCACACTGAGTAAGTTCTGCCAATGCTTGAAATGTTAACTTAGTACTGCTTGGCCCAAAGTTAGCATTACAAAGTCTGGATCGGTTTCAACAAGCAATATCAGTATTATAAATGTATATGACGAAATGAGAACAAACCTTTTTGTTAAGTGTGTTCCATCTTGTGTTGACATCCTCTAGGTCACGGTCAAGGCCTTGAGTGCTGGTGTTTTTGCCAGCGCTCTGAACGAGTCCCTGACCGAGCCAGTTAATGTCTTGCAACCTGGCCTGAAGCGGTTCTATTTGTTCTTTCTGGAATACCTGCGAACAACAGTGGCCATTAATGAAGGGCGCTGATTGTGACAGAAACGGAGATAAACATGCACTCAGGAATGACAGGAAAGGACGAGATCTTGCTACTTTCGTCTCCAGTCGTAGTCACTAAACTACCGTGGCACTTCACAGGTTTCTCAACGCATAGTTACAAGCAAAAACAGGAAAACTCGCACATAACCAGCGTCTGCTCAAGTTAGACCGATTAAACTGCAAAGCCAGTCCCAGAGCCAAAGTACATATTCATAATCTTAACTATAATGCTCCCTCTGTTTAAAATATACATTAATTAAAAAAAAAAAAAAACAGACTAAATCAACTTATACTGAGCTTGGCCATCATTTTGCCACAGAAATTGAAAAAAAACCTTCACTAATACGCCTTACATGGCTAATTATACCAGTCCATTATTCTACAGTGTTTCACACTGCCTCAGAAAGAATTATTCAGGCCTCACAGATAAAGATACCGTTGCCAAACAGCTGTAACAGGGAGCTGGTGCTGCACGGCGTGCTACCAAAAACACTGAGCATCACCAGTCAGGGAAGTTATGACAATTGGATAGACCACGTCTGCACAGGATCATAACAGAAGGTAGAGGGGGCCTTCAAAAGTGTCACGCTTCTCAAACTTAATGTTTACTCGTCCGGCCTAGCTGCTCACGTCCTCTGCCTGGGGTTGTTTAAAGGAAAAAGGAACTGATTTAGGATACCTGGGGGGGGGAGAAGCCCATTAGATCAATTTTGGGACATGCGGTTAACACAGCCAAGAGATCCTCGATCTCGTCATCATCAGTCTCCGGCCCGTACATTGGGTTGCCCCCATTGGCCAAGCCAGTTTCCTTTCCCACAGACCAAATGAAGTCCTCGAAATCTGTCCCCTCGCCCTCCAAGGTTCCGGGTCCCGGGAAGTCTTGCGGCTGTACGGCGTTGACCGCAGTGAATTCCGCTAGTCCTGCGTAGTTCCGACACGGCTTAGGTTGTGTCACCACGACGCTGATCAACTCGCATTCCTCCTGAGGAGGCAAGTCCACCAGCAATTCTGCGGTGGGCAGCTCGTTGTAGTCAAAATAATCATATCCTGAGTACTGCATCCCATTAGAAGGCAGGGCCGGTATACTGCCAAAGTCTCTCTCATCCCTATTGGCCTCTGGAGGCTCAGTCGCGGCACGACTAACTCCGTGCTCACTGTTTCCCCACTGCTGCTCATGCTCTGGCGTAACGCTGTAGTACAGCTCCATGGGCAGGGTGCTCTGTGCCGACTTGGAAGGGAACTCCTCGTGGCCCGAGCTGAGGGAACAGCCCGCCCCGTGGACGGCCTCGGCGGAGGAGATGCTCCGGGTCCCCGTCCCGGGCTGTCGCGGGGCGTGGTGGCCCCGGAGCTCCCGCTCCGCCATTGGGCTGCACAGTCCGGAGTCTTCCTCCGAGGTGAGGGAGCCGGTCACACTCTGGCCCGTCCTGGTGCTGGTGAAGCCCTCTGCGTGTAGTGTCCTGCTCCTGAGGCCAGAGGAGGGGGCAAAGGTCCGCCAGGACCGCCTGTTGTGGTACTGCGGGTGATACTCCCTCTTCTCCCCGTGCGGCCGGGCCTTCAGCGGGGCGGCGCCAGCCACCCGAATGACGTCGCCGTTGAGCTTCAGGCCATCGGACACCGCCCGCTCGTCGAGCCGGGCCGCATCCCGGCTGCGCAGCTCAAAGGCACTGGATGATGAGAGCACCCCATTGGCGCAGAGGCTGCTCAGGTCCAGGGTGCGGTGGCTGTAGGGGAGCGTGCCAGCAAAGTGGCGGGACACTAGGCTGCCCTTCGAACCCGAGTCAATCTGCTCGTTCAGCCGGACCGTGTCATAGATGGACCTCTGGGGAACGTAGCAGTCGTCGATGTTCAAGTCCTCTTCTTCCCCTTTACTCACACAGGAGGGGTTCTGTCGGAGACAGTCTGGCCTGCTCAGGGGTTTCCCCATGCTACCCAAATTGAACTCACTAGTTAAGAGGATTTCAAACGTTCAGATAAGCTTGCCACTTCACAATATACATCTGTGAGGTAAATATGTTGTTTTCAGTGCAAAAGTAACTAGCTATTTAAAAAAACTCTTCAGCTTAAAAAACTATAACAGATAAATGACATATATATATATATATATATATATGTATATATATACACAGAAATGACTATATAGATATAGATATATACATATGCACATTTATATTGTTTAGATTTCAATCACTTCAAATATTAAAAATGCATTACTTACACGAACTGTAAATGCTGTAAATCTATATGCTTTATTCATTACACTGAATATACACCGATATAAAATAAAAACAAAAATAAATATGTTAAACCAAACTGAGAAATTAGAATAATTTAAAGTGACTGCGTAAATTTGCTATTAGAACTAGCAAGAAAATATTATTATCCCAACAGAAATCGTAAATCATAACCATTTAAAGCTTTCGTCGTCTTGACGTTGCAAAAAACGCACTCACAAATAGCGAATCCCTCTTTGTTTTAAGTTAGTTACTATAGCGTCCTGGGAGAAAGCAGTTCCATTGATTCACCTTGCTTCATAGAAAATCCTGTATCTTTCTTTCCTTCCCATTGCGAAAACTTTCAGCGTTCTTGGTCGCCTTTCCGGTCATAAGTATAATCCAGGGTAAATATCTCTCAAAAGTGGTTTTCCCTTTAAAATCCCTGAAGTGCCCCAGGCCCTAGAAGATATCCTCCGTGCAAAGTGACACCAGTAGTGATGAAGCAGTCCCGGAAAACAAAAGGGCACACCGCAAATAGTCCGTGCTCCCAGATACACAAAAAACAGCCCTCTACTGCTCTCCCTTGGTTTCCCCCGCAATGACAGACACTCTCCTGGCAGTGGGCTGGACGCCCCGCCCCTTCTCATTATTCAGGCAACATCTGCCACAGCTCCATTTGTGCTGAGAGGCTGCTCCAGCAAATGTTGATTGGTAGGCGCTTGACCCTTTTTCATTCTCTCCTTTTGTGTCCGCGGCTCACATGACTTAACTTCTTAGTCATGTTTTTGCCCGGCACCATTCTTCTCCTTCTAGGAGAGGATCGCCGGCTCTTCCCCTCCTTCCCTTTAAACACGGCGAGGGCAGCTGCTCTGCTCTAATGACATCACACAAGGCTGAAATTCCCGGTCCCCCCCCCAGACTCTCTGTTTTTGCAGAACGTCGCTGTGTTCTGAGTAGATATTCTGTTAATTACCCGGGAATGCTGAGAGCGGTGCTGGTCCCAAGAAATTCAACACTTGAAGCACTGCCAAAATTTCAAAGAGGGGCATATCAACAGAACCCCCCCCCCAAAAAAAAAGTGAACGGCTGTGGCGAGTGAGCAAACGAGGGAGGGACGGGGAGAAAAAAATAAGAATTAATTCTGCTGTTTCGGCTGCAGTTCGCGTTAGCAAGGCGACGGAGCGGCGTGTCGGACGCCCCAGACGTCTTTGACCACCGAGGCCGGCCCGTGCCAGCTTACATAGAAGCTGGCAGAAACAAACAAGGAGTTAAAGAGATCTGGGGGATTTAGGGAAAGAAGATTCAGAGGCAGCCGAATCCTACATACTTTCTGACATAATCCAGGCAGTGAATTACAGGAGGCAGGATTTTTGTCTCTCCTTCCGTTAGAAGGTCGAAGCGGTTACAGTCTTTTCTTGATCGCCATTTGAAACGCTGTAGCCTAGTCATCGTATTCTTTTATAAAAAAATTCAAAATACACACCAAAGTGTAGGAAAATGTATTGTATTTCCCTACAGATCACCTATCACCTATTGACATAATCTTTGTGGCCTTTACATTAATTGAAACAATAGCTTTGCATTGCCCATTCACGACCAAATTAACACCAGTCTACCGTGCCCCTCGTTTAACACACAAGAAGAATTTTTGATAGTAAAAATGTATATACATTGAAACCTTCATGCAAATTGAATGAAATCCTTTATGCTTTGTGAGCTAGTCAGCAAACAGGGAATGAAAGAATGGCAGCAGGGTCTCCTTTTGTGTCATCGAGCAGTCTGGCAAAGGAAAGCTTTTCGATGGCACTGCTCTTCAACCCCCTCCTACAACAATGGGAGCCACGAGAACCTCTAGTCGTGACGTAGGCGGAGTGGACAGTCTTGAGTAAAACCAAAAGAATAGTTTTGAAAAGCCCGACTCAATTGTCTGGCGGAAAAATTCCGCTGGATCAACTGCCGGGCGAGTTTCGAGGCCTGCGCCTTTTCGCCAGGCGCAGCTATGGAAACGTGCAACTTGAACCCTGTGGAAAGTAAGGGCCATCATGACACAACAATGTACACAAGCGTCAGTGTTCCGGGAATCTGGGTTTCTCGTTTCCGCTGTGAGGCTTGGACACAGCCAAACCGATGAGTAGGCTCTTTTTTGTGGTTAACACAATAGCACTTTTCCCTCATCGCCTACGGTGTGTGAAGTAGCAATGATTCAGGTGCTAGAGCTTTTCTTCTGCCTATGAGAGACATTGATGTAAACTCTGAGTTATGACGCATTTAATGCACACCCATAACTTTGCAGCTTAAATTTCACACTCTGGGAGTAAAAAATATTTTGTTCCTGCCTCCGCCTGTTTTTAGCAGTGCCTCAAATCTCTAAGCAGAATTCCACTGCTGGAAAGATATGCCTGTGTTATAATCTCAAGGTAGGCATGTTTCACTGTAGACCAGTGGTACAATGCTAATTCTCTGTTCGCAGCTGAATGTTGGGGATCACCCTCTGCAAAGGCTTGGTCTGAGACAACAGGAGATAGAAAACAAGCAACAGAAAGTCACTCATCCAGTTGAGGACATGGTTACAGATTTAAATTCCAGGAATCCTAAATATCTCTTAAGAAGACAAGCAGAAAAACGCTACCCTACTTTGGCTTGTAAAGAATATTATCAGATAAGATTACTATGAATTCCGAGCATACAAGGCTACAGAGAGGTATCAGTACAACACACCACATTCTGTTAAATTCAAAGCACATCTGACTGATAAGACAGGTTACAGAATTTTTAAATCAACCTGTTTCCAGTGTCACCATCGTGATTATTAACCTATTTCTTAGAAATGCTTCAACCTACTATTATAAAAGCATTTGAATATTCCAGATACAAAAAATAAGTCACTCCGCTTTTTTCATGAACATTTACATGTTACATAACTGCTGGTCTATCTTGATAATCCCTCAGTATTACCCAGTACAGAAACCATACTATGTTCAAAAATACTTTTTGAAAATGCACCGTTTCAAGCAACTGAGTAACTCGTTCTGGTTATTTTTATGGTAGAAATGACTAATTACCAACTTTAAAAAGTTCTTTATAGCATGATTTTATAACATTCCTGAAACCATCACAACCAGGCACATGTACAGCGGATTTTCTTTGATGTTTCAAGGAGTCTGCAATACAGGAAGCACCACCAATTCAGAATGTTCCAGATGCTTTACGGCAGCCTGTGGATAACCGTCAACTTAAATATCGTTCATTTTTCTGGGAAGCGGTCGGTATTCTGCAACCCACAGAAAACCTGGACATTGTGCATTCAGAATTTTTTTTTGAATAGTTTGCAAAAACTACGCATTATGTACCAGTAATTTCCACTTATTGAACTAAGCCATAATAGTCTATAATATTTACAAATGTTCCATTGAGGAATTTCACTGCCAAAAAACTAGCCAACCCGACCCAGAGAGCACAAGAGAAACAGGGACAGCACAAAAATCGAATCGTTTAAACCAAACAATCGTTTGCTAATGAGAAGCAGGCCGCGGCGTGTCAAACTCTGTGCCAAAGACGGGGCTGAAACCGATAACGGGAGCAGATGCTCAAAACTCAGCGCATTAACCGCTAGGCTAAATATTGAAACAAAGCGCTTCTTTATTCACCGATTATAGACAAAACGGAGGTGCGCGACCACGCTGGCTTATTTTAACGAGGCAGAAGAACGAGAGTCAGCCCCCGCAGAACCACGCTGGGGCTGTTTAACATACGACACCCCGCTGGCTGCCATCTGTCTCCAGGGTCGTCACCCGCAACAATGGCTCACGGTCCGCGGCTCTTTTATTACCGCCAGATGCTCACCGACACATGCTGAAACAGCAAACCCCAGAGGACCCAGAGCGCACGTGTCTAACCAGCCAAGCAAATACCCAGCATGCAACTTGGGCAAAAGGGAGAGAAGGAGGATAGCTGTCACACACAGCACCGATTAACAGAGTATGAATGTTATCTGCTGCAAACTGGGGATTTTAAAGGCTCATTTTAAATGTAAAGCTAACAACTCAAATTGCATATACATAGAACTAAGTTACTTACTCAGTTGCTTGGTATTCTACACTTATTGTATGCTTGTCTTTAAGGACCGTTTAAAAAAATAAATGAATTTGTCAGAAAGTAATCATAAATGGTGTTCAACGGTCAATCAAAATGTCATGCCCTTATTGGCTATAATCTAGCCTCTTTTTCCAGGTGGCAGCAGAACAACTGGGATTTGATTAAGTGAAATTTTGACAGCACAAATAATGATAACAAATCAAGATTAGGAACACAGGAAAACCGTTTGAAAAATGACCGGAGAACTGAGAAGCACAGCATGTGCCATCACTTGGCATTAAGAAATGTAACAAACACAGTGCTGCAGACACATCTGCTCCAACTTCAGCGTAATATGCATGCATTGCTCATCTAACTTTCTTTTCTCAGGTTGTAAATGGTCATTTGAACAAGAAAGGAGGTGATCTAACAAAGCAAAGTGTGCCGAAGATCAAAGCCATAATGGTCTCCTACCTTAAAAGCATCCAGCTGCTGATTGATGACCTCAGTCTCCATGCCGACTGGCTCCTGGGACGCCTCCTGCCTTTCTGCCCCACCCAGTTTGTCTGTGAACTGCTGAAGTTTCTTGTTCAGCTCATCCATTCGAGCAAAAGAGCTCTCGACTTGGTCCTCTCTGCCATTCGCTCTGTCCATCAGCTTGCTGCATTGCTTATTAAGTGCCTCCAGGTCCCGCTTCAGGCCTATCAGATCAGGTGACGCCTCGGTCTCCAGCATTTTCTTGCAGGTGCTGCTGGCGTTGACCGTGCTCAAATTCAGCTCCTGAAGTTTGGCAATAAAGCCTTTAATGCTGTCCCTCTGTAACTGAAGGGTGTCAATATCTCGTCCTACTGGTGCCATGCTGTCCAGCTCATCATCCAGGTCCGCAAACTGGGCAAACATCTCCCGGATGTTGTTCTGGAACTGGCCAATGCCTTGCAGTTTGCCTTCCAGGGAGGAGCACTTCTCCTCCATCTCCTTGTTGATGCAATCGTACTCTTTCTCCAAGTCGTCAGCTTGTAGCAGGAGGTCAGTCACCCCCTCAGCCTCAGGGACGTCCACCACCAGCCCTTGAGCCAGGCCCTTTAGGTGATCCACCTGCCCCTGAACTGCGACCAGGCTTGTTTGCTGGGCTTTCATATTAGTTAGGTTCTTGCTGCTATAAGCTTGGTTGCCTAAAGATGCATTGGTCTCTAGCTGCTTCCTGGCACCATCCAGCTGACCCTTCGCCTCCTTGTGGGCCTCATTGAACTCCTTCAGCCTCTGGAAAATCTTCTCCAGTGACTCCTTCTTCTGCTGCAGCCTCTCTGTCATACCGTCCACCCTCTGGTTAATGGAGGCCCTCTCGACCCTGACTGCATCCTCGTCAACCCTGGCCACTTCCAACAGGCTGTCTGCGGCACTGTTCAGTAACTCCACCTGCCTCCGGTGCTTTCCCACGTCACCCTGGACAGCCTTCAGCTGGGAGAAGGAGCCTTCTGCCTCTGCCGGGTTGACGCACAACTTGATCTTGTCCACCTTGGCTTCGGATTCCTCAATCCACAAGCTCAGCCTCTCTGCATGCTCTTTGTACTTCTGTGCCCTCTGCAGGCCAGTCTGTAGCCCCTCCATATGATCTGCAGATCCCTTATTCACTTCGTCCCAGTTGGATTTGAGGACAGACAGCTGGCCTTGCAGCGCCACCTTCTCTGCACCCTCTGTGCTCTGCAAGAGAGCCTCACCCTCCTTGACAATGGTATTGTAAGAATCCTCCCTATCCCTCAAACCTTTCCGGAAGGATTCTTGCTCCTCCAGGCACTTGTGGAGAGTTTCCACCTTGGCAGAAACCAGACATGGATGAGACTGCTCTTGCATCTTTTCTTCAAGCCAAACCTGGAAGTCTTTGGACATCTGATTGAATTGCTGGGAGCTGGCAAAGGCAGAGTTGAGCTGCCCCATCCGTTTTCCTGTGGGACACAAAATTCAATTTTGAGGCTGAAGAAGGTAAAAAATTAAAACATTTAAATAACCTCTAAGACACAGAGTTTATTCTATAACACAGTTCATTCAGATTTGTCCAGATCATTTTCCTTGTAATCTAATCTAGTTGAGATGGATATATATCTAACCTGTGTAGGCTTCCGCCACATTTAAGCTCCATAAGTTTGCATGCAGTTTATCTTCTTTATTATAAATTACATTTGGTGCACATAATTCATGAAGATGAAAGCAAATAACGTGTGACTCTGTGCCAGATGGGAATGGAAGTCAGTAAACTTACGTATGAGTTCAATAGGGATGTATGTTCAACCATGTAATGATTTATTGTACCAACACAAATTCAGTGACTGGTATAGATTGTCAGCCAATGCAATAAAGAACAAACCTATCCTCTCTTCGAGCCGCTTGAATGGCTTAGTGACAGCATCCAGTTGCCGTGTGAGGTCAGCCCGTAGGTATTCCTCGCTGACCAGGGCCGAAAGATCAGTGCACAGGGACTCTGCCTCCTTCAGCCGCTTTTTTTCCTCCCGCAGCCGGGCAGAGATATCACTGGTTGCCTCCAGCTGTTTCCTGACAGCATCGGGTTGCGAGCTGAGCGCCTGCTGGCCGTGGAGCTGGCCGTCCAGAGCAGCCACACTGTCGGCCAGGCCCCTGAGCAGCTCCTGGAACTGGGCTGTCTTGCCTGAGGCCAGCTCAATGTGCTCCAGCCGCTGGCTCAGCTGACTGGTCAGACCCTCCCACTTGTGGGTCACGGCAGCCAGCTGCCCCTTGACCGCCCCGCAGGATGGGTCCTGCTCGTTTGGTGTGCTCATGATGGCATGGGCAGCATCAGTCAGCTGCTCGTACTGTGGCTTCCGGCTGTTAAATTCATTCAGAAGGATCTAGCAGAGGATACAGAAAACATTACTTAAGGGATATGCTAAATGACGGTTAATCATTTTTTAACAGCAATATTCAAATGAGAGTCATAATGCAGTTTCAGTATCATTGGGCTAACATACATACTGTGTTTTGTTTTAGAAAAGTTGTCTTTAAAACACTTATGTGGTCACATCTTTAACTGCTGACTCAAGGGGGGCATGACAAAGTCCGCACCTGCACTTGCTGCTTCTGTGTGTTGAGCATGTTGGGGTCCACAGACAGGGGCCCTAGCACACTCATCATCAGCTCCTTCTCTGAGAGCCACTGGCAGAGCTGGGCCTCGGCCGTCTGGAAAAGCGCCAGGTGTCTGGACGACTCCTCCAGCTGCTGCTTCCTCTCCGCCATCGACTCGCTGATGTCTGTCCAGGCCTTGTCTGCACAGGGCCACAACAGGAGGGTTCCTCAAAACCTCCTACCGCACAGGCTGATGCGATCCCGCCATTTTCTCGCTGATCTTCCCTTTATAATCGGATCTGGGCTTTGGATGTGCACCAAGCCAGAAGGGATTGGAGGGGCCTCAGACCAACCGAGACGACACCTGACCATGTTTCAATATGCTTTTTTCATAGGACGAACCGATTATAGGGCTCCCAGACATTAGAGGGGAGAGAGGTGCATCGAGAAACCAAAATACTCCTCCAAAATCTGTGGTGATAAAAGTGAAAAATGAAACAATACCTATCTGGTTCAGCATCTGCTTCCATTTTGCAACTTCAGGGGAATCGGGGTGATTCTCAATCAGCTTCAACAGCTTTTCTCTAAGCTGCTGGAGCTTCACTTGCTTTACTTTCATGTCTTCTTCAAATGCCTGAGTGAGAAAATAATAATAATGTTAACTGTTAACTAGTGCAATGGAAATATCCAAAATTCAATACAAATTCCTCAATGAATTTCTCGTTGCAGGCAGGAAAAAAGCAGTAATTACACAAAACCCAAGAACTCTTTGCATCATAGTATGCATCAACGCACCTTCTGTTGCTCCATTTGGGTTTTCATCGAGTCTGTCTCCGTGGACACAGTGTCCCAGGATTCTGCGGTCTTCTTCATGTCCTCCAACCACTTGATCATGGAGTCAGCATCTTCCTGAGCTTCTCTGACACTCAGCATTGCGCTGTTCAGCCCATTAGCCCTATCTTTTAAAAGCTCACCCAGGTTCTCATAGCTGTCATTGATGTAGGACATGTTCTGCTGAACGACCATCATTTCTGTGTGGGGTTAAAACCAGACAGAATCTCCTAAAAAGCCAGACTTAGCCGGAAAAGATCTGCTGTAAACAGCTAGATCAACAAAAGAAAACTTGACCTGGAAGGCCACGGTAAATTCTGTATTCCAAGACTATATACAGCTCTCAGCTTAGGTTTAATAGCTTGTTATAGCAGCATATAGGAGGGGCACCGTGTTTTTATTAGATTGTTAGCAAATCTACAGACTGTGCACCAGAATACACAAGACCTATGCAATAAATTAGCATATGCCAACCCAAATGTCAGTAGCTGCATTCACTTTCATCAAAAGTACATACAATCCCTGCAAATGAATTTTGTAAATAACAGCCGCGTTCAACGTGTTACCAGGAATACATTATCCTTTTTCATTTCTTTTTTACCTTTGTTGGTTAAATAGGCATGAGTCCCCGGTCCAGAACCGTTAGTAACAGCCGATCCTAAAAATAATAACAAATGATGATAAGAATAATTTAATAACATGTCATTCAGACGATTCCGAAATTAGACTGATAGAATGCACAATGAACCCAAATTGCAGTTGGAGAGGTTTCCAACGCTCTTCATAACAAAGCTGTAAGTGATTTATGACTCCTAACGAAGCAGACAGTGAGCGAGGCGTACCTGACTTTAGGGACGTCTTGGTTTTGGCTGGAGACGTCAGAACGCTGATAAGGCTACACAGAGCAGATCCTTTGCTATTAATATCCTGGACAGCAGATGACTTTGACGTCCACTCCTCCAGCAAGGCCTAGTCAGGGAGCATTCAATCTTTTAAGACAATTTAATGGAGAAAAAAAATTCTCATGCTAACAATAAGAAAAACCTTTGGTTGGTGTAAGTAATATGGCCCTCAAAAAGCAGTTAACTATAAGTGTCCAGGACACATTTTCCACTAAAGAGATCATGCAAATTTCAGTCTCTGAATTCAAAGCTGTTTTTCTTTTGGTTTGCTTTTGGCACAATTCACAGTATGTAAATTTACCATTAAGAACCGGGGGTCTTTTCTGCATCTTTGATGTTTGACCTATTTATTAAAAAGTTCATTATTTTCTTGCCTTTCATGTTTCATGTCTTTCCCAAGGACATCTAATAATTATATCTGTATTTTCTCCAACTTTAACAGGAATTTCCATTGGTTGTGAATTAGAAAATAGTGTTTTATTCCCTTCTTTCTACCTTTGTAACACATATCCAGATCTTTAGAGATGCATGATGCTACAGAACTCATCAGAATATGTTGGAGGACATCTGTAAGCTATGATCATTATATCTCTTTATCGAGATCCAAAATGCTCTTAGACTAAAAGGTTACAAATTATTGATGTATACTGTATAGTAAATTCAACAGCAAAGCACCTCCTCTAATTTAATCCAAATCCAAAAGTCAATGTCACTTGACACCAATGGATACTTTCTTTCTTAAAAAATGTACTTTGTATATAATTGGTGTTGAATCAATTCCTTAATAACTAACATTTCAGGACATTATTAACTTTCCTCTAGGTCATCTTAACCTGGAGAAACTTGGATGGCTTGAACTTTTATGCACATGCTAGAAACCATTTATATTGTTGGATTAGTAGAGAGGAGATGACAACAAACAGCTGCCAGCCAACCCCACTAATTTTCCCCTGTTCTGCCTTTGGAACACAAAGCCACAAGACTCATTCTTTCTGCGTAGTTCATCACTGACACTCATTTTGACCACTGACTCACATTGACCCTCTGCAGGTCCTTCCCCATGGTCTCGGCGCTGCAGGAGGGATGTGTGACAGGCACATTCTGCGTGGTCTCCTCCAGCCACTTCCTGAGAACCCCCGCGCTCGACTTGAATTCACTCAGTTGGTCCTGGCAAGAAGACACCTCCTCTTCTCTGGAACGGAGAGAATATTTGCTTACAGAACACAGCAATGAAGGCCAGTTTTTAGATGCCGAGGGCAAAAACACAAGGCCACATGAAAGAGCAATTAGACCGGGCAGTGCCACATCTGAAACATCCATGTACTGTGCATTAGCAGGACTTGTTCTGAGCAGTACTGCAACAGGGTCACCATGAAGGGTAAGTGCAGGGAATAGGTTCTTATGGCCACACAGTGTGGATATCCACACTGGATCACTGTATAGATGAAATGTAAAAACGTCCCTCATATTTAGAAAAAGTTTGAATGCACACAAGGGTGGCAAGACTTATTTAAATTTTTTTGCCTTTCCGTTATGTCCGAGATCTATGTACGTAATACTCCAAGAAGTGTTGTCATATACCTCACAATAACAATAACCAGGTCTCTCCTGCATACACATTACTGGACACTGCCGAAGTAGACAATCATCTTAGTCCTTGTCCACCTGCTCCCCCTTCACTTACTTCTCTTTCACAGTGTCTTTGAAGGCCTTGAAGTCATTGGACAGGGTTTCCATCCTGCCCTGGAGCTGGGCTTCACTGCCCTCTGGACCGATCTTAGACAGTTCTTTGGACAGATTCTGCAGCATCTCCACATCCTTGGCGTGTTCAGATAGCTCCTCATTGGTGTCCTGTAATCACAGAGAGAGAGGGTTTAAGATTATTAAGAAAACAGGACTTCTTGAGAATCAACTTACCTTCAGTAATTTAAAAAATGGGCTCAGAGTAACTGTCATACCCGCATCAGCTGAGAGAGTTCGTTGACGTTTTTCCCCGGCCCCTCTGTCTCAGACAGGTCCTGCGATCGCTTGGCCACGAACTGCTGAACCTTCTCGGAGGTCTTCTCGAACAGCTCCACCTTGTCCTTCAGCTCCTCCAGCCTGCCCACCTTCCTTTTGTGTTTGTCGCTGGCGTCCTGGAAGCGCTGGGACAGGGCATCCATTTTAGCCTGGAGAGACGAGGCAGCCGAGGGCTCAGCAGTCTCGATGAACTTCTTCACCTTGGTCTTCATGGCCGAGATGCTGCTCTGGCGGCTCAGCATGTCCTGCTCCAAGGCCTGGGAGAAGAACAGGTGAATTGAAGAAGAGCAACACGTCTATACTGGAATACAATCCACTTTCCAGTATAGATTTCCTGCTAGCACACCCCACGGCTAATTAACAGTCATAATATTAAATGCAGCCGCATGAGTTTTGGAGTCAGGATTTTCTCTGAACAGAAAAGCAAAATACCGTAGCACCATATCAACGGCTAAGCTTTCAATAATAATTTCTAGACAAGCCACGTACTGCCTCCTTGCAGAGCGTGTCGCCAATGGCCGCCGAGCTCAGAGGCACTTGGTGGTTCTCCTCTAGGCTCTTCTCCACCCCTTCCATCCAGCCCATCATCTCAGAGAGCCCGTCCTGAACACTGAGGGAGCGGGTTAGGGTGACCTGCAGCTTCTCGTTTCGGTCGCTCACCGATTTGGACAGGTTGTCGTATCGCTCTGTGATGTCATCTGTAACGCAGCACACCAAAGGCATTGCTCCCTCTGAGTAATTTCAGATTAGGGGAAATGGAGTTTTGGCCAGGCTCGCGTCTTATTGACCTTAAGCAATGCTTTATTTCATGACGTTACAATCTAATGAAAAACATAGTAATTTTATTACTAAAAATATTTTGCTACGGCAGAACCATATGGACAGGGAAACAGCAAGCATTGTTCTAATAGTCTTAAACTGAACCCTTTCCAGGACACTTAAAACAGGAAATAGCAACTTATGACATTTGTGGCTGATATGACCTCTACCCCCACTTCCATTTGCTTTGTCAGCTTAACACCATACAATAATTATTATTTTTAATCATTACTGTTATAGTACTTGGGAACACCATCATATCGACAAGCCTAATATGGGTGAGAAACTGCATCCACAGTGCTTTCCTCACCCACTGTTTCCTGGATCTCGTCCTGGTTGTTCAGCAGGTCCCCTTCGGCTGTGATCAGGGCGTCGGCTGTTTTGCGAAGCGTCTCCATGGCAGCCTGGCGTCCTGACGTCTGTCCTTGCAGGGCCTGCGGATAAAGAGAGGGTCATTGCATCGTTGTTTCAGGTGGGATCGTAATCGCTGGACTGGGCTCAAAGGTTGCACCTAATACTCACCACATTTCATATTAACATCAGCTTTCATTCTAAATGAGGAATCACACTGAGCTTGAAATGAAAGATTTTTGCTTAGATTGGATAAAGTTTTACCAGACCTCCTATGCTACTAGTGAAATTATTTCAGTCATTTAGCATTAAGGGTTTTTAGCATTTTTCCACAGATAATGGAAGATTTGTTTTGGCCCTGGTTCTACCCCGAAGTCATTTAATTCATTTCATAACTCTGTTGAGAGACATGAACTGAGGAGGAACAGCCAATCGAGTCACCGACAAAGGTGGGATACTGCAGTTACAGAGTCACCAACAAGAGTGTGCTACTGCAGTTACAGAGTCACCAACAACAGTGGGCTACTGTAGTTACCACGTTACCAACAAAAGAGGGCTACTGCAGTTACAGAGTCACCAACAAGTGTGGGCTACTGCAGTTACAGAGTCACCAACAAGAGTGGGCTACTGCAGTTACAGAGTCACCAACAAGAGTGGGCTACTGCAGTTACAGAGTCACCAACAACAGTGGGCTACTGTAGTTACCATGTTACCAACAAGAGTGGGCTACTGCAGTTACAGAGTCACCAACAAGAGTGGGCTACTGCAGTTACAGAGTCACCCACAAGAGTGGGCTACTGCCGTTACAGAGTCACCAACAAGAGTGGGCTACTGCAGTTACAGAGTCACCAACAACAGTGGGCTACTGCAGTTAGAGAGTCACCAACAAGAGTGGGCTACTGCAGTTACAGAGTCACCAACAAGAGTGGGCTACTGCAGTTACAGAGTCACCAACAACAGTGGGCTACTGTAGTTACCATGTTACCAACAAGAGTGGGCTACTGCAGTTACAGAGTCACCAACAAGAGTGGGCTACTGCAGTTACAGAGTCACCAACAAGAGTGGGCTACTGCAGTTACAGAGTCACC